>JAGFNQ010003032.1:129518-145321 GCA_024364735.1 Boesenbergia rotunda | reverse complement strand
TTTCAAAAACCCTAAACTGAAGAATGCAGAATTGAAATTGTTTTGCAGAATTCAGCAGCAGAATTGTCAGTGATTACAAGCTGAAAATGCTAAAATAGACACTGATACGCCAATTGAAGTCAGAGAAAAACTGATACACAAGTTCAAAACTTGATACGCAGGAAACCCAAAGCTGTCACACAAGTAAACTGATGCTGAAATTAGAAATCGCATGAAGACAGAAATGCATGAAAAACTTAAGGAATTCAGTTCAGAAACTGCATCCAATCACTATGTAAATGAAACAACTGCAAAATGAATTTAGATGCACCAAGATAGAGTTCACATGTGCAGGAAATACATGAATTCAGATGCAATAAACTGTACAATTTCAGTAACCACAGAATTCACATGTGCAGGAAATACAATTCTGTATCAGAATTTCAGAGCCCGAAATGGATTCACAAGCAAAAGATGCAAGCTGAACTCACACGCATGCTAGAATTTGAAGAAGATTACATGAAGCCATTGCTTAAGTGACATAAATTTCAGAAATACCAACTGAAGTAAAATTGATGCACGAACTGAATTTGGCACGCAACAGAATGAATAGAAAATCTAAGCAAAAGTGCAGAAATTAAATCGAATGAGAAGCAAACTAAACTAGTTTAAATTGCCTCTACCAACTCCCTAACTATCAAACATAAGATCGAACCTAATTAAGCAGAAATGAATCATGAAACTAAACTAACAATCTGAAACTCTGACAGTAGGGACTGCCGAAACTGATTACGCAAATCCGAAATGTAACAACTAAGCAAACTAAATTGCTTTTCACTAAACCCCTCTTCACTAACAACTTGATTCAAAACTGAATTGGAAAGAAACAATCCAACATGAAGTTAACCATTCTGAAAGAAATTCAGTAAATGAACAAAATGACAGAAATGAAAGTTACAACTAAAAACTGAATTTAAACTAATTAAACTACTCCTCAATCTTCCCTAGCTCAATTCATCTTGGTCGTCAAGCAAGAGCTGGCTTCGAACCCCAAGGCTCAGCAAATCAGTGGAATAAGCTCAATCGATCATCCGCTCGAACTTGCCTCAGCTGGAAAGAATCCAGTCCAATCTCTTGTATCTCGATTGCTGACTGCGATGATGATTGAAGAACCAAGCTAACCTGAGAACCCCTACAAGCTGCTCGAGCTCGGAAATGGCGTGGACGAGAACAATCGATTGGGTAGCAAAGATGCCGAAACCCTCAAACACCCTTGTTCGGCGCAATTGAGCTGAAATCTCGACCTAGCTATCTTCCAAGGACTCTGATGATGATCAAATGGAGAAATTGAGGGGTCGCGCCCCTTTGGATGAAGAAATGCCGAAAAACGATGGAAAACTGAAGAAGATGAACAGTGCGGCGAGGAAACGCGACGAGGAAGGCTGCTGCAAAAATTTCCTTAAGTAATTAGAATTGGACGGCTCAGATTGATTGGAGGAGATCCAACGGCTGATCTTGCTCTGATTGGAGCCAAACTTTTATGATGATGATCTGGGGTCAGGATCTGCCTTGTGGTAGCTCGGATCCTCCATATGTACAACGGATGGTCCAGATCAACTCAATCAGTGAATGGACGCTCTAGAGCCCTCCTTGCTTGATCCAATGGTTGATTTAGCTCCGATTGGGATGAAACCTTCAGATCTTGATCATAGAGCTTGATCAACCCTAACCCTAGCTCGGATTGCTTCAGATCGTCCCGGATGGCTCAGATCTAGCCGCTCTTGAATCGGACGGCCCGGATTGATCATAGGCTTGATAATTCGATCCGGTCACTTCCGACTCAGGTTTGACCCAATATGCCCTAAGTCCTTGAACCTTTGGTGCCTACAAAAATAAATCCAAAATTTAGTGGCCAATTAATCCATTTTAATGTAATTTGCAATTAAGTCCAAAATAAGATAAGTTCCAAAACCTAGGGCAAATTCACAATTAATCAATAAAAATATGAGTCAAACATGGATTTTAACATCTAAAATAATCACAAAAAATGGTACTTATCAACTCCCCCACACTTAACCTTGAGCGTCTCGCGAAACAACTAAATAAGTATCCCTTAGGCTCTCTTAAGCATAATTAGAAACAAATGAAAAGAAATTACCTAGGGTTGTCAATTCTCATAAATCTAAGCTCTATGAATTACTATCTTGTCCTTAAATCAACAACTTGGCCTTTTCATCTATCATGAGTCATTGAGATGAATTTAAATCTCTAGCCTTTCAAGGAAAATTTTGGTGGCTCTCTCCTAAGTTCTAAGTTGGTGATGGAAGTGGAGCTCACTCTAACACACATGTTTCTTGCACTACCATAGGCTTGCTTATTATCTAATCTCCACCATTAATCATGAATAAGATCAACATCTACAAAAACAAGTGAAAAGCATAGAAAATGGTGAGAAATGGAATAAAAACAAAGAAAATGGAAAACTGAGTAAAGTGGAAGACTTGAGTGCTGGAGGATATTTTTGATGCTCTTGCTTTCCATACAGTCCTCTAATGATCTCAAAAGTGTTGTGAAGTCGAACTATGGCATTGTCCTTCAAGAATTTGAATAAAAACCCTTCTTTGGTCTAATGTGCCAAATTGCCTTTTGTGTGCCAACTTTCTTCCTTTTCTTTTCTCTTTCTCTTGGTCAGCTACTGAATTCATTTTCTGCTTTCTTTCTTTTGTGTTTCAATATCAGCTCCACGGCATCTTCATTGAAAAACTCTGATTTCAAAACACAATTTCAGTTTCAAGTTGATACAAAACAAGTTTTTATGGTATCATACTTTAAATCCTTCTTGTATTTCAATTCTGAATTTTTCCAATACATGTTCAGCAACACTTCTTCAACAGATTTTAGCATCATACAGCTTACTTTGCATTCAGCTTTTGTCATTTCAGCAACTCCAAATCAGCTCTCGTTAGATTGCATGCTCTCAATGCAATGCAGATTTCTTCTTTTTTTTTTAATCAGCTGCAGATTTAAATTGCAGCTAAGTCTCTACTCAAATTCTCTTCAACTTGTTCACTTTTCCTTTGCAACTTGGCTTCCAAACTTTTAAATAAACTGCTTTATAAATTCTGATCAAACTCAGCTACACATTGCTAATATCAAACTGCCTAAACAATTTTTCTGCACTTAGACTCTAATCTGTCCAGCTTAACCTTTGTACACAGCATTTGCATTTCAACTCAGTTTTTATTCAAATCAGTTCGGCTTCAATTTCAGATTGTGTTCTGAATTTTTCTGCATTGGATCAGGTTTTTTCCAGCTGTGTTCAGATTCCCCTGCACTTCCCTGCACCAATCCAGAATTCAATTCAGCATTTCCTTCTTCGGTTCAGTCTTCCAGCTAAAGTCCTTCATGATTTAGAACCTTGCAGCTTACTCCCTTTCCAGTTTACATCATTTCAGAAGCTCCAAATCAACCTCGGCAGGTTACAATTCAGATTTTAAATGGAAAGTGAAATTCCAGCACTGAAATTTTCAGTTCTGTCCCTTGTGAAGTAGTGCTGAATTTTTCAATGAGTGTATTTAAACTTGGCACAGCAGTTTGTATCATTCCAGCAACTCAAAATGGAAACATCTCAGCTTCAATTCCAACTTCATTAGCCTCCAAATTCCATTTTTGTGCAGCTTTGTTCAGCCTCTGATTAGCTTCTGATTAGCCTCCAAATTCCAGCTCTTTTTCTTGAGTTCATAGCTGAATTTTCCCTCTGTTTTTGGTACAGATTTGCTGCCATTGATCTCAGATTTTTCCAGCTGCAGTTCTTCATTCATCAGCTCTGAATTTCAGCTTCAATTCAGCCTCAAGTTGACACAAGTTCTGCATCACAAACTGCTTCAGCATTTCTGATCTTCAACATTTAGCTCAACCCTTCAACATTTCTGATCTTCAAAACTCTTACTAACTGGTGAAGAGTTCTGTTCTTACTCCTTGTTCACACCCTTGCAATTGATTCAATTTCCGAACAGTTCAGCATCATATCATATTCAGCTCACTTCTTTTCATTTTCTGTACAAACTGTTTTTGACTCAAATTCCAGCACAGATTCTCTAAAATGATAAGATTTGGTCAGCTGCAATTCTCTATCATTCTCAACCTTTCAGCCTTCACTTCTAGTAATTTCCAATTGGTTTTGCTTTTAATCCTTTGTCAACAGCCCCTGAAAGCCATTTCAGTTGCAGGGTGGCACAAACTGTCTCACTATAATGCAATCTGATTTTCATTCTTTTCTACTGCCCTTTTCCGCTTGTATTGTCAATTTACTGCTCTCCATAACCTCTGATAGCTGTCAAATGGTTTTCTTGCAATCCAATTCTCAACTAATCCAAATCTGTTTTGGATCAGATTTGTCAGCTGCTACAATTCTTCCTTAGCAAAAGTGGTCGAGATAAGCTTATGTTAAGCAGCTGCTCAACTTCAATTCAGATTTGTTCCAATTGTCTTCAGCTGTAGTTCAACTTCTACACAAGTATTTCCAGCTTCTCTCAAGAAGTTTCTGAAATTCTGCCACACCATCAGCCAATATATAGCTGCCATTTTGCTATTGCATTCCATTTTAAAACCTTGGCACAGCTTTTCTCAGCTTCCAATTGCTTTCATCTCTCTTGGCACCACACTCACTCACTTGGCACATGAATTTTTTTTTTTTTTTCGAAATGATGATGCTCTTTGATAAAAATTGCTTCCCTATCACTAGTCACTCCCCCACACTTAAATCTTTGTCCGTCTCGGGCAAAATGGCATCAAGAAAACATCCCAAGCAACAAATCCATAGAAAAATTTGGGTTAAGATTAAGAATAAGGGAAGACAAATAGAATAGTGTATGTATCAAGTATGATCATGGAAAAAAGGGAAACAAGAAAATTAGTCTTCATAGATGTGATCCAATCAACGAAATATGGTTTTGAAAGAACCTAAGCAAGTTCTAGAATACAATTACATATGTGTATCACAAAATAAGGCTAATCTCACTAGGTGCAAACGATTCATCTCAACTCCTCAATCAAGAATCTAAAAGCCAAGTAGTACTCAAATATCCAAGATTTCATCCATGAGTCAAACCCTAAGTTTCGACAACCAAATTTAATTTATTTTCAAAAGACTCTAAAATGCTATGGGATAACCTAGAGGGATACATTTATTTCCACTCATGCAAGAAAAAGTGCTAAAAGGAAAAACATGGTATTTACAACGTCTATTTATTCGATTTACTCTAGAAAACATAAAAGTGAAAAATGTGATAAAAGAAAATGCAAAAAAGAAAAATCTCCCCTTTATTTCAGGTGGACGGAGCCTATCCAGAAGTAGCCTCCACCGTGGTAGTGGAGGAAAATCGGTGGCTGAGAGATCTATGACTCCCCCACACTTGAACTTTACAAAAAATTTCTCTGGTGGCCTAAGGCGATTCAGGTTCAAGAGCCATTCAAGGGATGGAGTGCTTTTAATTAAAGTCAGACCATCTCCTCCTTCTTGATGCCCTTCAGAAGTCCTTCCAGGAGGCTGAAGTCTGTTCAGTTGGAGTACCCACTCCTGAAGTCTTCTGGACCCTGCAAAACAATGTAATACCTTTCTCAAGCGTGCAGGGTCAGAAAGAAATAAAATGATATCAGTCTCTGCATCAAATGAATTCAAATCTGCATCATGTCTAATGAAATCAATTCTCTGTGCCTCAATAAATTTACCACAATTATTTCCTAAACAATTTGCATCAAAAAACTCATCACAAATAATAAAATCAATCCTTGGCACTTCAATAAAAATTTCACACTTATTTTCTATCAGGAATGTATCAAGCAATTTATCACAGCCAATCAAATCAATCTCAGATGCCTCAATGAAATTTTCAGAATTATTTTCAACATAAGATATGTCAAAAGACTCATCACCACAATTAACAACACTAGGCATTTCTAAAAAAATTTCACACTCCACATTTGCATCTAATGTGACACCACATGCTTCATTTTCAACCAATTCAACACTAGGTACCTCTAAAAATTTTTCACAATCAATTTCTACAAGAGATGCATCCATAAGTATATCACAAACAATAAAATCAGTTTGAGGTACCTCTATGCAATTTTTAGAAAAATTTGGAGGAGAGTATACCTGATCGTGCTGAAAAATACCTGGAGGGTCTACAAAAGTAGATGTATCTGTGTCTCCTCCTGGTTATATTCAAGCTCCTCTTCAGCCTCAGGCGCTGGTGGACAATCAACTGGTGATCCTTGGGTGCTTGCTTCCACCATGCAAGTCCCTACACTTTCTGGAAGTTGTGGTGGTCCCTGGGGCTTAGTGCAGTCCCCTACACCTGTGGAATCATCTCCTCTGCATGCTTCTTCTGTAATATCTGCAACAACAGTATTAGAAAAATTAGGACCACTAATAACACTATCATCACAAAATAAAAATCGAGAATGGTCCTGTGAAATAGGAATGGGTGATTCTTGGGGCTCAGTGCAGTCCCCTACACTCTCAATCCTATCCTCTGAATTTTCTGATGTATCAATCACAGTAGGTGGTCCCTGGGGCTCTGTGCAATCCCCTACACCTATAGAATCATCTGATTGTTCTAATACTTGGGCTTTTATCTGATTCAATCGATCTTGTATGTTTTGAACCCATTGTTGTTGTTGTTGTTGTTGTTGAAAATTTTGCTGTAGAAACAGTTGAAAATTTTGCTGTTGTTGTAGAACTTGTTGCAACATCTCCATCATCCTTTGGTGTAGAGCCTCATCCCAATCAGGATCATCAAAGCCTCCTTGGTTAGTGTGGAACCCCTGTTGGTCTTGAAATGGAAAATAGGGCTGCTGAAGTCCAGGAGGAGGCTGTACATTCTGAAATGGAAACTGTTGGGGCTGCTCAAATGGATGAAATGACTGATTTAACTGCTGAAAACTTGGCTCAAAAGTTGGTGGAGATGGCTGAAAATTGAAGCCCTGGAAATTCTGATCATTTGGTGGAAAATTTTGCTGTGTAGGTTGAAATCCACTCTGATTTTGATTCTGGAAAGTCTGAAATGGTTGGAACTCTTGTTGAAAATTTTGACTCGATTGAAAATCTTGCTGAAATTGTTGTAATGGAGGCTGAAAAAGTTGATTGGGTTGCTGAAAATTCGAATGTGATTGCTGAAATGGTTGCTCAAAACCCTGGAATTGTGGCTGCCCACTCTGAATTTGTGGCTGGAAATTTGGTTGATTTTGCTGAAAATTTTGGAAAGGCTGAAAAAACTGATTTGTTGACTGATTGAATGGTTGGTTCTGCTGAAATTGTGGACACGGCTGCTGATAAGTGGATGAAAACATTTTGAACCTGCAGCCCTGTCACAAAACAAACAAGAAAAATGGCAGTACCTGTATACAAAAGATAAAGCAAAATAAAACAGAATCCAATGATATGTCTAAAGAAACATACAAGCAAAAATCAAACAATTCAACTAGTTGCTTCCCCGGCAACGGCGCCAAAAATTTGACGGGCCCAAATTATACTAATTAAAGTTGTCACGAAATGTATGGGCTCATCAGATTTAGAATTTATAAATGAATAGCTGGAAACCCTTTTACAATCAAAAACTGAAAATGTAATATAGGGGCCACAGGTCGTATTTTTCTCAGGGACTAGTTGACGTTGCGTGATTCGCGCCTGTATTTAGGTGTCGTTTATGAATTTTGGGTTTCGAATGGAATATGGTTTGGGTTTCAATTTAAAATGAAATCACAATGGGAATGAAGGAAAACCCAACCAATGAACTTAACAAGTGAACTCAAACAAATTGGAACTGAATTGCAACTTAGCCTACTTTGGTGAGCAAAATCTGATTCGAGGCAACAAATGCTAAGCAAGTGAATTAGGACTAGGCTGAATTTTCGATTAAAGCTATTGCCAAACACTTAAAGCCTAATTGTAAAGTTGAAACTTGCTATTAATGCCGAAAAGGTTATAAACTATTGTAAAGAGAATAGATTTGAAACAAAAAATTTAAATTCCGAATCCGAAAACAACACAAGATCTCACACCTAAAACTGCTGTGCAGAATTACAGCAAATGCTGATATAGAATGCAGAATTTTAATAGGCCAATGCAGAGTTTCAAGCAATCTGATGTAAAACCAAATAGAATTTCAGAACCAAACAATTTGATACCAAAAGGAGAACACTCATGTGCCAAAATCTTGGTACGAACTGCAGGAAATTCAGCACTGCAGAAACAATTAAACTGCCTAAACAAGCAATCCATTTTAATCCGCATACACTGAATTAATGTTCAGAAAAGGTGAAGATGAGCTCATGCTTGCCTTGATACAGCTTCAGAATTGATACCAAAACTACAGCACCGCATGCAACAAACTGAAATGGATGAATTACAGATTGGCAGAATTCAGAATCTGATGCTGAATTTCAGCATCAGTTTGAAGTGCAGAACAAACAATAAGCAGGAATTGATACACTGATCTATAACTCAGAAAAACTTAAGAATGACTGATGACACGAGTTCAGAAATGCTAAGCTAACCATTGTTGGAAGCAAACTGATGCACAAAGAAAACAACATGATATGCATGATGAAGACTTGATACATAACAGGGAAAGACTGAACACAGCTGCTGAATTGGAATTCAATGCTTATTAAACTCATTAGCTAACCAAATGTTGTCTTTAATCTCAGGTATTAAGACCAAAAACTTCTTGAATTCGGAATAATCTGAAGAATTCAGATTTATGCTGAAATGTGCAGGAATAGGGGCTGATACGTGAATGAATGGACTGGTGTGCAGTAAATTCAAGCTGTAAACTGTAAACAAACTGAATTAACTCTAAGAATTCACTAAACAAGCTATCTAACTAACTACTAGAAGCATTTGAACACTAATTAGAGCTGGGAACAAATTCAGGAAGTTGAAACTAGGTGGTTGAATCGAGAATCAAAAACAGAATTGACAGAATTCGAAATCACAGCTAATTGCAATGAAATTTAACTAAGCAAAGCCTCAATCTCTCATCTCAGCTTCGAATCCTTGCTGTCACTCAAGGATGAGCCTCCAATTGAGAAAGAAACGGTCATTACAAGTAAATTACAGCAACTAATTCAGAAATGACAGAAATGAAATGGCACGCAATGGAGAATTTGGCACGCAACAATTTAAGCTATAATTAAACTGCAATTTAACTTAATCTATCACTAAACAACTTCCTAACTTACTGAACTCGAAGGTTAAAAACCTAATTAAGCTAAACAATCAGCAAACGCAATTACAACTAGTGAAATGAAATTGCAAAAGCAGAACAAGTGCAGAAATCCTATTACAGCTACAACTCGAAATTGCAAATAGAAATCTAAACCCCAATCGCTCCATTAGCTCAAGGTCTTCTTGGTTGTCAATCAAGAGCTGGCTTCGAACCCGCAAGCTCAGCAATTCACCAAGGAACTGAATCAGTAGTCGAATCCAGCTCAAAACTGTTCAAGAAGGAAAATCCCAATCGATTTCTTCAATTCAGCCATGTCTGAGTGAAAAGAAGGTGCGGGGATGATCCAAACACTTCAGGGAACCCCTCTGAATAGCTTGGATTGATGAAGAACTCGACAAAACCAAATTTGAAGCTATCAAATACAAGGCTGCGGAAACCTCTCAACAGCCCTGTTCGTGCCCAATTTCAAGCTAAAAACTCCACAAACTACTCTCCCTAGTGACCTCGAACTTGATCTGATGAAGGATGGAGGTGGTCGCGCCCCTTGGATTGAAGAACTACCGAAGAACTGGAAGAGAAAACGAAGAAGACGCAAGAACGGCGGAGACGCGACGAGGAGAAGCTGCTGGGAAAATCTGATTAAATAGCTATCAATGGACGGTTGTGATTAATTTGAGAAATCCAACGGTTGATCTTCATCTGATCTGACCCAAACTTTGAGGATGTTGATCTGGGGTCAGGATCTGCCTTGTGGTAGCTCGGATCCTCCAGATATGCAATGGATGGTCCAGATCAACTCAATCTGTGAATGGACGCTCTAGAGCCCTCCAAGCTTGATCCAACGGTTGATTTAGCTCTGATTGGGATGATACCTTCAGATCTTGATCATAGAGCTTGATCAACCCTAATCCTAGCTCGGATTGCTTCAGATCGTCCCGGATGGCTCAGATCTAGCCGCTCTTGAATCGGACGGCCCGGATTAATCGTAGGCTTGATAATCGGATCCGGGTCACTTCCGACTCAAGTTTGACCCAATATGCCCTAAGTCCTTGAACCTTTGGTGCCTACAAAAATAGATCCAAAATTTAGTGGCCAATTAATCCATTTTAATGTAATTTTGCAATTAAGTCCAAAATAAGATAAAGTTCCAAAACCTAGGGTAAAATCAGAATTAAGCAATAAAAACATGGGTCAAACATGGATTTTAACATCTAAAATAATCACAAAAATGGTACTTATCAAGGAACCAACTAACAGAACCGTCTTTTGATCCGGCTTTACAGAAGGCTCTACAGTCTTCAGCAGGTTGAGCAACTCGGGAATGGTGGTCTCTAGTTTGTTCATCCGATAGTTCATCACAAATTGTGAATAACTTTTGGGCAAACAATTCAGAATTAAGTCAATACTTAGTTCATGATCCATTGCAAAACCGAGTGTGCTCAGTCGCTCAATGTACCCCAACATCTTTAACACAAACTGCGAGGCAGAAGTGCCTTCCTGCATCTTAGAGGTGAAGAGGAGTCTGGAGACTTCGAACCTTTCGGATCTCGCTTTCTCTTCAAACAACTCATGAAGATGGAAGATGATGGTATAAGCATCCATATGCTTATGCTGCTTTTGCAGCTCAGGTATCATAGAGGCTAGCATGATGCAACTGTTGGTGTAAGTTGCATCAATGATGTTCCTCTTTATGTGTTTTAATGTTTGACAATTCACTTAAGTCAGTGATATATTGAACAGACAAAGGGGAGCAAAAGTGAAGTAACCTCAGCTGAAGAAAAATCCTAGTTGATCTAGGCATCGAAACCCTAAGTCCCAGCGAAGGGCTACTGGGCACCTAGCGAAGGGTTGCTAGGTATCGAAACCTCAAGACCTAGCAAAGGGCTGCTAGGCACCTACCGAAGGACTGCTAGGTATCGTAACCCTAAGACCTAGCGAAGGGCTGCTAGGCACCTAGTGAAGGACTACTAGGCATAGAAGACTTAGCGAAGGGCTGCTACGCACCTAGTGAAGGGCTGCTAGGCATAGAAGACCAAGCGAAGGATTGCTAGGCACCAGGCGAAGGACCGCTTGGTAACAAAGACTTAGAGAAGGGCTGCTAGGTACCTGGCGAAGGATTGCTAGGAAATAAAGTCTTGGTCCGAGGGACTAAGCAACTTAACTGAGCGATGACTAAGGACAGGAGTAGAGACGGGTCAGGGTTTGGGCGTCTCGAGGTCCGGAGGTATCGGAAGCTAAGCAAAAGTCCACCCGAAGGGCTGGGTGGCAACCGTCTCCTGAAAGGAGTAGGTGAAGGGCGAGTTATGGGGGATAGGAACTTGTGCCGGTTCGACCTAGGGTTCTATTTTGGAGACCCTAAGTCATAACCAAGATAGCTAAGGCTGTATAAATAAATATTTTATTATTTTAGTGTGTTTTGGACTAACCCTGGATGCAGGACCGAAGGAACGTGTGTCTGCAGCTCAGAGAGCCTCAAAGGAATGAGGCAACAGCTAACCAGGGCGCCCGGAGTGTCCCGGGCGCCCCCCATGGTGAACACAAAACACAAGTTACAAAAACAGGCTTCGACAGTACAACTCCCGGGCGCCCCCGCTGCTCCCGGGCGCCCCCAGCGTCCCGGGCGCCCCATGTGCAAGCCTCGAACTAGAAGCCAGCGAAGCGAAGGGATGAGATTTGACCCGGTCAACCCGGGCGCCCCGAGCGCTCCGGGTTCCCCGGTCAAAGCGGATCCCGAAGATAAAAGGATCAGACGCTGACCGAGGCGTTGGCGGATCAAAGGCCACGTGGGGGCGCCCCCGACATCCCGGGCGCCCCCAGGCCCTATATAAAGGACCTTCGACCCCTCTACTTCAAACATAATTTTCTAGAGCCATTCTGATCATTCCGACCGACGACAACGCGGTAAAGACGAGGCTCTACGACCGGGAGGCTCCAGGAGGAAGTGCGCGGCACTTCGGAGGTCCAGATCGGCTGACGCTTCGACATAAGTTGTTTTGGTTTGATTTACATTCTGCAATTAAGTTTATTTATCCTTTTTCTTGTAAATCAAACTGTAAGACGGGTTTTCTCTGCCTCCGAAAATTCCGGAAAGGAGACCAATAGTGGACTCACGCCGAGTACATAGGCCTTGGACGTACTGACCCAGGGGGTCGGGAACCAAGTAAATAAATCCCGCGTGTCCTTCTGTTTTGCATTTATTTTTCTGTTTTTACTTTTCCGCTGTGCTACTAATATTCTAAGTCCAGAACGAAAGTTTTACGAAGATTTTGAACGATCGATATTCACCCCCCTCTATCGATGGCACCGGTCCTACAACAACTTGCAAGTTCAGAATCGGTCACATGTTTCTGATAGGCCACTAACTGGTCTGGAGTTGCATTTTCTGGAGGACGGCTAGGAAGTTGATCTTCAAGGACATAAGCAATGTTCTCTGCCTTGAGGACTATCCTCAGGTTTCGAAGCCAGTCCATGAAGTTAGGCCCAGTCAGTTTATTGGTGTCCAAGATGGAACGCAAATTCAGAGAAGACATGATCGAGTGATTAACCTAGAAATACAAATTGAGCTTATGTGAGAAGAATGATTAATGAATGTATCAATATACATAAATAAAATCCTATTTATTTTTCAAATTGAATAACCCTTATTATCAATTCAGGAGATCGTAGGAACATCTCCAAATAGGTTGATATCCAACCATAGATAAGAACCACCATGGCTGTGACCATCAAGTTGTTCTTAGCTATGAAGGTAGGTAATTATACCGATTACATATCACATATATGTAACTATCACTTTATGCTATCAACTAATTGAATGTTTGCATAAATCATTGGGTTGTTAACTCATTAACAAGTATGCAACATTATACATAGCACCCAACTGCACCTCCCTTTACATCGACCTTGGCTGTGGCACAACAAATCGATGCTCCAAGCTTAAGGCTGACCCATTAATCAAGAAATAGTTTTAATATGGTTGGAGCTCATTCAACCGCTTAGTCAGGCTTGGATGTGTCCAACAACCAAAACTAATGATTGACCTCTGACTCCAACTATATTATTCATAAACTAATTCCATGGTTTGAACATGTTGAGGTTCAAGCCGGGCATGGATGTGTCCATCAACCCAAACGAGAAACAAAACTTCGATTCTAACCATATTAATGGAAGGTGTTGGCCTTAATATTTTGTAAGGGATTTTGGGTCTCATCTTTTCTTTTCTAAGCACATTCATGACATAGAATTATGTCATGACTAACGATTTCCTTAATAAAGTATGTATGTGACTTAATTTATCAAGTCTCATTAATTGAATTAGGAACCGGATTTCCTAATTCCAATTTCATACTTTATTCAAGGAATTATTTTGGGAAACAATTTCCTAAATTGTCATAATCAATTTCGGAAATAATATGTTTAAGACTTTGATTTCTCTAAATCAAATCTTATTAAATTAAGAGACAAATCCCTTAATTCAACTACATATTATTTTCATGAAAATCTCATTTAAGAAAACTCTATAGGAAACTATTTTCCTAATTAATTTTGGAGACAACAATATGTAAGAGCATCACCTCTTAAATCATATTTTATTCATGGATTTAATTAATTACAACGAATTGTTTTCTAAGGGTGGCTCCCCGAGGCTCAGATACCCAAAGAAAAATAATTTGTTGTAAATCCAATTTGGACGGCTCCCCGAGGCTCAAACCAAATCAAACATGACAATTTCATTTAAAATTGGGAAATTAAATTACAACAACTAACTTTAAATTGGACGGCTCCCCGAGGCTCAATCCAAAATAAAGGATTTTGTTGTCAATCTAAAAATCAATTCAAATTTAATTGTCAATTAACTGTCCATAAATTTGTCTAGACTTTCTTGAAAGAAAGTGCCCAAAATTGCGAGATTTCATAATAGGTTTTCAGAATAATTGTAAGTTTCTGGTACAAAAAAAACTTACGTATTTCCAAAATTAAAAAATTTCTAAAATAGAAAATTTTCCAAAATTGGAAAGATTCCAAAGATGGGAAGTTTTGACAATTATTATACAATTTCAGAAACTAGAAAATTTCAAATGTTTGTGAAATTTTATGAGGATTTCCAAACTTTGAAATTCCTAAATCTAAAATTTATTATAATTGAAAAGTTTCCATAATTGAAAATTTTTCCAAAATTGAGATCATGACAAAGTTTTCCATAAAACAATTATATGATTATGTCGAACACTAACAGGCTCTGATACCACTGTTGGGACCGGGTGCATGTTGACAAGGATACGAGTTCGTAAAATTTTAAATTTTTACGTGCAACGGAAGAATTAGCATAAAATAATTTCTCAAATTACTTTAACCACGTATCTAGCATGCAACCTTATGACGTGTTGACATGATCATAAATTAAAACTTTGCGGAAAGGTAAACTAATTTACTTAGTATCTCGCGTAACTCGAAGTAAGGAACGAGATCCAACCGTACCGTCCCTTGGAAGCTCCGCGTCTATTCGCGTCCGCGCCGAGTTCTCTTTGGGATGACTTCGCAAAGTCACGAGTTTTGTGCCGACGAGAACTACTAGATTCTCTAAAGGCACAACTAGAAGACCAAGAGAGAAGAAAGGAAACTAACCACCAAGAAACGGAATCAAAATTCCGGGAAAGGTAAGAAGGAGTCGCGATCCGTTTCTTCTTCTTCGGCACCTTCTTGGCGGATGAAGCTCTCGGCCACCCTTGGGATGTGCGCCGGCCCTAGGGGAGGAGAGAGAGTTGGCCCTAGAGAGAGAGTGGGCACCGACCCTAGAGAGAGAGAGAGAGGGCAAACTAGAGAGAGAGAGGGAGAGAGTTAATCTCTTGATTACTCTATTGATTGGAATTCAAGGCTAGCCTTTGGTTCCTTTATATAGTAGCCTCTCCCTTGCCAAGTCTCCCTCCTAACGGAATTTTCATAAGAAATTTATCCTATAAATTCTCTTATGAATTATTCTGTTTAAGACAAGTTTTATTATAACTAACTTTATAATAAAACAAATACTTCTCTCTTTTAATTATGCAATAAAATTTGTATAAAATTTTCTTATCATGGATAAATCAATTCATAATTGATTTTACAAATTAAAATTAAACTATTTCATGGTTCATTTTAATTTCCATAAAAAGAATAAATTTCTATAAATTTCTTTATATATCAATTTATTTATCCATAATTTTATAAAACAAACCACGCTAGATTTATTTTATTAATTAAACCAAATAAATTGGTTTCTCACCTTTGTATTGGCCGGCCAAACCAAGAGGGTGGACACCCTCTTTGGCCGGCCAAACTGAGCCGAACCCATCGCAAATTAAACTCATTTAATTCGCCTAATAAGCCTTCAAAAGACTTAGCCATTTTTAGCTTCCATTGCGCCTCTGATAAATTCAGATTCGACTTATTTCTCTTGATCGGAAAATCCAATTTTCAACTCATTTTAAATCCCTCGGATTACTCGTAGTGCGTGTGACTAAATAGGCTTCGATTTATGTTGGCCGTCTATAATATCCAATTATAGAACGATCATGAGTGACATCTAGTAGTACATCATGACCCCAATTAATC
>JAGFNQ010003032.1:0-100261 GCA_024364735.1 Boesenbergia rotunda | reverse complement strand
ATGTATCCAATTACTCCCTCAGTTATCTTCTAATCTTAGTCATTTTTCCACTTATTACTTTATCATCTTTTATCTCTTCTCTCTTTTTTCCCACCTCTTCGAAATCTCGAATAGATGAGGATATCGTCGATGAAGACGATCACAAACTTGTCAAGGAATGCCAAGAATACCCGATTCATCAAGTCCATAATATGGCGGGAGCATTAGTTACTCCGAAGGGCATGACAATGAATTCAAAGTGTCCGTATCTAGTCCGGAAAGCCGCATTCGGGATAGCGTCTGGTTTCACTTTAACTTGATGGTAACCTGATCTACGATCGATCTTCGAAAAGACGGTAGCTCCCTTTAGTTGGTCTTAATCGTCACATTATTTAGAGCTCGATATTCTATGCATAGGCGCATAGTTCCATCTTTCTTTTTCACGAACAGTACCGGAGCTCCCCATGGAGAGTGACTCGGGCGAATAAAGCCCTTGTCGAGTAACTCCTGCAGCTGTCCTTGAAGCTCCTTCAACTCAGCTGGCGCCATACGGTAAGGTGCCTTGGAGATCGATTTAGTGCCAGGAACCAGTTCGATCTCAAATTCGACTTCTCTGTCCGGGGCCAATCTTGGTAGATCGTCTGGGAATACCTCCGGATATTTGCATACCACTCTGACATCACTTAGTTTCTGATCCTTTGTTTGGGTGGTGCTGACCACATATGCCAGAAAACCAGTGTATCCTTTCGCTAGCATCTTCTGCGCCTTTAGAGCCGATAAGAATTTCCCTGGTTCTCTTCCTTGTCTCTCCGATGAATTTAAACATAGGTTCCGCCTCGGGTTGGAATACCACTTTTCGCTTACGACACTCGATAGAAGCACCGTATTTGCTCAGAAAAATTCATACCCAGTATTGCATCATAATCATGCATGTCTAGTACTATCAGGTCGCAATAGAGATCTCTTTCTGCGATTCTGATTGGTGTTGCACGCAACACGTGGGTGGATGCCATTGTTTCTCCCGAAGGCAAGGTTGTTAGAAATTTACAGTCTAGAACTTGTAGAGGTATGCCTATCTTCTTAGAGTAAGGCATGGAAATAAACGAATGCGTTGCTCCAGTGTCAAATAACACAGTAGCATGCTGACTGTAAATAAAGATCTGACCTTTAACAACCGTCGAAACATTCGCTGCATCCTCCTTGGTAATTGAGAAAACCCTGGCGTTCGTCGGAACTGGTGGGGCTTCCAATCTGCCTTGACTTATCTAAGGACCTTCCAATGCAGCTTGCATATAATGCAGTTGGGCAGGGGCACCCTGGTGCTGGATCAGCTGCTGAGATGGTGCCTGAGGCTTAATAGGACAGTTGAAGGCCCTGTGTCCTTCCAACCCGCAGGTGTAGCATTTATTTGTACCTCTGCGACATTCTCCATGATGCCTATTTCCACATTTCGCTCACGAGTTGATCTTGGGCTTCTTGTTCGCTGGACCGCCGTTAGGATCGTTCCATTTCTTCTTGTCGTTGCAGTTCCCTTTTGAACTGGTGCCCGTGTGCTGACCTCTAGAGTTGGCTTGGTTCTTGTTCTCTGTCGGTATCTCCTTCTGTTGATTAATACTGTTCAGATAATGCTCGGTGATCAAGGCGCTACTGAACAGCTCCTCTGCGGTCTGCGGTCGGTTAACTCCGCCGGCCACATTCAGAGCTATCTCGGGCCGCAACATTTTCAGCATCAAGCGGACCTTTTCTTTCTCCATCTTGACCAACTCGGGACATAGGCGAGCCAGCCTGTTGAATCTCTTGACAGCTTCACTGATTGACAGATCGCCTTGACAGAATTCCGTAAACTCATCGTAGTGTTTGTTGGTGACCCGCATATGGAAGAACTCCTCGTAAAATTCTGATTCGAAGTCCGTCCATTTCATCTGGTTCACTGATCTTTTGGCCTTGACCCTTTCCCACCACATTCTGGCGTCACCAGAAAGGCAGAATGACGCACACTTGACCTTCTCGTGCTCCGGCCAGTCCAGCAGCTCCATAGTACTCTCTACCGTCTTGAGCTAGGCCTGAGCATCCCACGGTTCGCAAGCACCCGTAAAAGTTTCTGGCTTCAGTCTCTGCCACTGGATTAAGTAAGCTTCTGGTCGCATTCCGGTGGCAGGGCCTGTCTGGGGTGCTGGCGGAGTCGGAGGCACTACAGGTGTCACCGTCTGGTTCACAGATGGAACGGTAGTATTTACTTGCTGACTCATCAAGGTGTTGATGGTCTGCTGCTGCTCGGTGAGTTGACGCTGGAGTTCTGTCACTAGGTGCGTCAGGTCAGGCTGAGGTACGGTATCATTAATTCTAGTACTTCTTCTAGCCATGCTGTTCTCATATTACAACAACAAGCTAGTATAAGATCATTTATCATTTTCATCATTTTCTTGTATATGCATGCATTTGTATCATCTTTTTCATTATAAGGTAAGGAAAGGTACTACCCTAAGTTTCCATTCCCAGGTAAAAACATGATTCCATAATTTCGTATTTGTATACTTAGTCATAAACATTCCTTATCGTTCTAGAACCATAGAGGGTATTACATCAACTTGTATGGTTAGTCTAGAAACATTCCTATCATAAGTAAACATAAAGTAACATACTTAAATCATGTAAGGTAAGATCTTACTTGGAAGCGGCAGGATGCAGGCTTGATGTGTGTGTAGTGAGATGGCAAACTGCTCTGATACCAAGGTGTAACGCCCGCCCCTTACGTGAGCGACGCGTTACTTTTTTTTCTTTCTTTCATACATTATTGCATATGGAGCGTAAATATAGCAGCGGAAATAATACTAAATCATGAACATATGCAATTGGATAAATTTCTTTCTAACTAAACTACTTTAAGCATGTGAATCATAGCATAGCATATCTATCAAGAGAGTATATAGTTCTACTTTAAGCATGCATATCATAAAGAACTTCAACTCCAACAAGTAGTAAGCGTAAACATAAAAACTAACACATGCATTTATAAGTAGCAACATTAAGTCCATGAGAAACAAGTCCATAAGTAAGAGTAAAGACAACTGTAGGATCGTTCTGCCAAGTCACTGCCACACACACACAGGACCTCCTGCTACTTTCCTTCTTTAGAAACCTTTAGTTGGATCTGCAACATAAGAAGGTAGACTATAAGCATAAAATGCATAGTAAGCTCCTTGCTTACTCACAAAATTCGTACATCATATATAAGTAGAAATCTACATCATTTGACATAAACATATAACATGAATAAATACTTAAAGCATTTAAAGCACATAAGCATAAACACTTAACATTCGCATAACCTTTAAAACATAATCATGTGCATAAACATTAGACATAGCATATGCAATATCATTAAACATAAACATGTGCATAAACATTAAACATAGCATATGCAATATCATTAAACATAAACATGTGCATAAACATTAAACATTGCATATGTAATACCATTAAACATAAACATGTGCATAAACATTAAACATAGCATATGCAATATCATTAAACATAAACATGTGCATAAACATTAAGGATGCTCTTTTGAAAATATATATAATATAATACTTGAACATCAACATATCATCATCAATGGGATCCCTGACTTGTACCCATTCATCATTTGCACGCGTTCCTTAGTAGAGTACAAGGTAGCAAATCCCGACCTACTAAGGTACTAGGCAACCTTGGTGCCTAGGGACAGCTACGGTAGTCCAGAACCGGGGCGTTCTTAAGGTGCCCATCCCTTGGACCTTTTTCAAGATCCGGTACAAGCCAATTCATAAAGTAAAATTGTATACATGATTCCTTTCCTTTCCATAGCAATTTCTCTTTAACATAGCGTTCATCATTTCTTTTTTTTCTTAGAAATTGCTCTTTAGACATTCTTTTATTCATAATGTCATACATGTCATGGGCATACATTCAAAGCATAAATATCATCATAACATTCAAGCATGAACATGGCATGGAGAAAACATAATTTCATGGTAAGGAAATTCATAACATGCCAACTTATCATTCATGATTCATAAAACACGTAATGTTCAATTTAAGACTAAGAATAATACACCTAGGGAACTTGTTCCATTTTTCTTTCATCTATCATGGCATAATGAAACATGGATACCTTTAATTCAACCATAATTTAACATATACTCTACTGGTCAAAACATTTAGATAGGGTTATCATGGCATAAAACACCACACAACATCACACATCTCATACAACATGCATACCTTTAACTCTTCTTTTTCTTTCTTTTTGACCCTTATTTAGGGTATTAACCCCACGTGTTCAGAGGGGAAATATGGCCTAAAAACATATATAAAACCCTCAAACAAACATTAACAAGGAATTAAAACATTAGCTAGTCAAAAGAACCCAACCATCTTCTTGTGGCCAAAAAGTCTATGGCTTCATGAGAGCCTTGGCCTAAACCTTTAAGGGTCTTTGCTTCATCTTTTTTTTTTTTTATCATAACTCATAACTTAACATCAAGAAAACATTGGAGTCATTAGATAACATCAAACACAAACCTAAGCCCTAAATCTCATGTTGGCCGAAACTTGCCTATAGGGAAACCTTCACGATTTTTGCAACACATCGCCAAAAACATACAAGAACATGAATCAAAAGCATATATAACTATTATGTTGCAGGTGAGGGGAGTATTACCCTTGTTGTCTCGGTTATAAACCTCAAATAGAGAAACAAAAAGGAAACCATCTTGACTTTAGAGTACTCCTTGCCCTTATAGCCTTGTAGAAGAACTTGGATCTTTAAGAGGGAGACCTCTTGTGAAGTTTTCCAAGAGGAAATCCCCCTTTGGAATTTCAGCCAAGAAGGAAGAAGAGAGGGGAGAGGAAAGGCTTTGGTGGAAGAGATGAAGAGAAAAGTAACTTAAGCCTCTTCACTTCTCATCCCACCTCTTTATACTAAGTGAAGGGGGCATGTGAAAGGGCATGATGCCTCCTCTCATGGTGACTCTTCACTTACCTTATCCTTATACTTATCTACAATTTCCTTTATCTTCCTAATAGTACTCCCTTGCTAGGAGAATTGGTTACATATGCATTCTTAAGGCTTACATCATCTCTAAGGTCCAAGGTTCAATCCTTGGCTCCTACATCATTTTATTTTATTTTTATTCTTTTGCAAGCCCATCTAAGGTAAGGCCCATTACATGATGTGTTATTATTTTTATCCTCATGGGACCCATTAAGATAACTAATGAAGTGTTATTTAAGACCCATTATGGATTTCCACCATTTAGAACTCATATAAAGCCTATTAACACTTACACTAAAATTCCCACAACTCTAACTATTATTCATGAATCATACTCGATATGACTATCATTCATGCCATCCTACTCAATATTAGGGATAATATTGAAGGAAATTTTAGTGGGTGTTACAAACCATGTCGTTATTAATGATAGAATATGATACAAAGTGTCCCTAGTCAATCATCACATAATTGGCTCTAGGGCTCCTACTAACAGCAAAGATGTGCTAGAACTGGTTGATTCTGATTTGTGTGGTCCTATGTCCATCCAGGCTAGAGGTGGCTTTGAATACTTCATCACTTTTATTGACGATTATTCAAGGTATGGATACATTTACCTGATACGCCGTAAGCCTGAATGCTTTGATAAGTTCAAAGAATTCAAGGCTAATGTGGAGAAACATCAAGGTAAAAGTATCAAGACACTATGATCTGATCGTGGTGACGAGTACCTCTTTGGAGAGTTTAGGACCTTCCTATCAGAGGCTAGGATTCAGTCCCTGCTGACTGCACTAGGTACGCCCCAACAGAACGGTGTGGCAGAAAGAAGGAATAGGACTCTTATGGAAATGGTTAGGTCAATGATGAGCTACTCAGACTTACCTGATTCGTTCTGTGAATATGATCTGGAAACGGCAGCATACATTCTGAACCTGGTACCATCTATGACATTCCCTTCTACTCCCACAGAACTGGACTAGGCGTAAGCCTAGTCTATGACATGTTCAGATTTGAGGAAGTCCAGCACATGTGCTGAAGAGAGATACTGATAAGTTGGAATCTCGTACGGAAGTACGTCTGTTTGTAGGCTATCCTAGAGGAATGAAAGGTGGTCTATTCTATAGTCCTAAGGATCAGAAGATAATTGTTAGCACGAATGCCAGATTCTTAGAAGAAGACTATGTGATGAACCACAAGCCCAAGAGTAGACTAGTGCTTGAAGAGTTAAGAGGGGATGTTCCGACCTTAGGACCAACAGTACAGGAGGATACACCACAAGTCACTGCACCACGTGTCACAGAGGATACACATGTGGTACCTCATCGCAGTGGGAGGGTTGTTAGACAGCCTGAGAGGTTCATGTTTTTGGGAGAGTCTTCGGACTAGGTCCCTGGTAAACATGAACTGGATCCCTGGACCCTCCAAGATAAGGATACAGAATCTTGGCAAAAGGCAATGCACTCTGAGATAGAATCTATGAATTCTAATCACCTCTGGGAGCTAGTAGACCACTCAATGGTGTAAAAGTCATTGGATGCAAGTGGTTCTACAAGTGAAAGAGAGGATCAGACGAGAAGGTTAAGACCTTCAAAGCTAGGGTTGTTACGAAAGGGTATACTCAGAATGAGGGTATCGATTATGAGGAGACCGTTTCGTCGGTAGCCATGCTTAAGTCTATCTGGATTCTCTTTTCTATTGTCTCTCATATGGACTATGAAGTATGACAGATGGACTCCAAGACAGCTTTCCTTAACGGAAGTCTTGAGGAGACCATCTACATGAAGCAACCAAAAGGGTTCATTGCAAAGGGCATAGAGCATCTAGTGTGGAAGCTTAATCGATCCATTTATGGATTGAAGCAAGCTTCGCGATCTTGGAACATCTGCTTTGATGAAGTAATCCTGTCATATGGATTTATTCAAAGCCTGAATGAGTCATGTGTATACAAGAGATGTGACGGAAACGTAGTGGTGTTTCATGTACTCTACATAATGGCATTTTGTTAATTGGCAACAATGTCAAAGTGTTATCAGACGTAAGGGTCTGGTTGTCCAAATAATTCAATTTGAAGGACTTGGGAGAAGCAGGACACCTCCTTGGGATCAAGGTCATAAGGGAACACCAGAAAAGGATGTTGTGTTTATCCTAAGCTTCATACATTGACACTGCCCTTGCTCGTTTTAGCATGGAAAACTCCAAGAAGGGTTTTCTACCTTTCATGCATGGGGTTCCTCTGTCAAAGGAGATGTGCCCGAAAACATCGAAGGAGATAGAGGAAATGAAGACGGTTCCTTATGCATCGGCAGTAGGAAGCCTCATGTATGCTATGTCGTGCACGAGACCAGATATCTGTTTTACCGTTGGAATGGTTAGCAGATATCATAGTAACCCTAGGCAAGGATATTAGACTGTGATAAAGCATATATTGAAATACCTGAGACTGACTAGGGATTATATGCTGGTTTACCAGGCAGACCAATTAGTCCCTGTAGGTTATACGGATTCAGATTTCCAATCAGACAGGGACAAGAGTAAGTCTACCTCGGGGTTTGTGATTACTTTAGGAGGTGGAGCCATTGTATGGAGGAGTGTCAAGCAGAAATGCATGGCGAACTCCACCATGGAAGCTGAGTATGTGGCAGCCTCAGAGGCAACCAAGGAAGTTGTATGGCTCAGGAACTTCATCATGGACTTGGATGTAATTCCTGGTGTGCCCAGATCTATCACAATCTTTTGTGATAACAGTGGTGCAGTTGCAAACTCGAAGGAACCACGAACCCATAAAGCAAGTAAACACATAGAGCGTAAGTACCACCTGATACGAGACATCGTAAAGCGAAGAGAAGCAGCTATTGCCAAGATTGCATTGGTGGACAACCTGGCGAATCCTTTCACTAAGGCCCTTGCAGCGAGAGCTTTTGATCGGCATGTGGAGGATATAGGAGTCAGATGTATGGCAGCGAAAGAACAGCAGTGTCGTTGAGTATAAGTGGGAGATTGTTAGATGTGTATACTAAAAGACTTGCTTCTTTTTATATAAGATCATCTATATTTTTAAAAAGAGAATCACAACAACACTAGATGCTTATTTACATTAGTATATGCATAAAAGTTCAATACTGTGCATTGTAGATAACATGGTGTTTGGTGACGCACGGAAGATCATGTTATCAGTTCCTTACTTAGTATAAGCAGAGGCTTACAGCCGAGATGGAATTGAACAAACTATCGCGATGGTTGTAGTGTAATTGGATGTGGTTGGTCTTGACCATAGAATTATACTAGTGTGCTTTGTGTGAATTGAGCAAGACCAAAACTAGAGGTCATCCAATTTGTACTAACTTGATAATTGGATTAGACCTCGGATTTATTATGGAGTACAATCCCTAAATTCCGATATAATAATGAGCACATATAGTTAATTATTATTTCTTTGATTTATTAATGGGTGAGACTTATTCTGTTAAATCGATAGGCCCGATAAGTTGGGAAATAATATTAACTATATGGTGTGTCGTTGATTATTGATAGAATCCGTGTCCTAGTGAGTCGGGATGATAATGCCCCCTTGATGAACTCAAAAGGTTCATCATGACAAACCCTGCAGGTGGATTTGATCTGACATGATGATAAGGTTGAGTGGTACTAGTCAAGAAAGCAGAAGTTGATTAATTAAAATTGTCAGTAATTTAAATTAATCGACGGACATTTGATATCTTAAATACGGGGGGATGGATAACTCATAATAGGTGGAGCCCATATGAAAATTGTTGGGTATAGCTTGGCAGGTTTCTTAAGCGAATACCTGGTCGATCTGAGAAACCTCTCTATGCCCACGGATTAAAAAATTTAATCCAAATAGAGAGCCATTAGTTGGTGCAGGCAGCACCTAAGTCGAACCTGGGTTTTGATAATGGCAAAGGTTTCAAAAGTTAAGATATAATGTTGATTTAACATGTTCACTAAGTATACAGGAAAAGAAGGCCTAGGTACACTAGGCACAAAGTCCCGGTCGAGGACTGGGCACGAAGCCCTGGCAAGGAGCTGGGCACCGAAGACCTGCTCGGAAGGTGGGGACGAAGTCCTGGTAGAGGGCTAGGCACGAAGCCCTGGCAAGGAGCTGGGCACGAAGTCCTGGCAAGGAGCTGGACACCGAAGACCTGTTCGGAAGGTGGGTACGAAGACCTGGTCAGGTGCATCGGGCAAAAGTCCAACCGGAGGAGCCGGTTGGTAAAAGGTAACTCTCCTGAGAGGAGTAGCTGAGGACGCGTTCCCCGTCGAGGGAACAGTAGGCGTCGACTCTACCTAGGGCTCCATTTTGGAGACCCAAAGTCAGAACCAAGACAGCTACGGCTGTAAAATTCAATAACATGCTTGCTTTGTTTTGTTTGGTACTAACCCTGGATGTAGGACCGAAGGAACGAGTTTCTGCAGCCCAGAACGCCCCAAAGGAGAGGGGTAGCAGCTGGGTTGGGCGCCCGGGAGGTCCCGGGCGCCCTAAGTCAATGCCAAACAAGAGTTAAGCAAGAAAACGCTTCGGAAGCACACTGGACGGGCGCCCCTTGCTCCCGGGTGCCCCTGTTCTCCCGGGCGCCCTGGATGCCTCGGGCGCCCTGGGTCCAAGCCAATGAAGCAGATAGAGTTCAAGTTAGCGAGAAGCCAGCCGACCAAGTGAATTCAGGCGCCCCCTCTTTCCCGGGCACCCCCGTCAAACCTCGAGCCTGATCCTGGAGGGATAAAGGCTGACCGAGAAGTTTGCGGATCGAGTGACACGTGGAGGGCGCCCCCAGCGTCCCGGGCGCCCCCAAGTGCACTATATAACGGGCTCTACCCCCAAGGCTTCTGAAACAATTCTTCCAACGCCAATACGCTCTTCGACTCACGCGCTCTGCTCCGGAAATCTCCCATCTCGAGATTCAAGCGCCAACGACGACCCTCTGCTCCGAAGCACGATCCACACCGGGCGTCGATAACGAAGAGTTTAACTTTTAGTTTACTGTACTACAACTGTAATATTTTTCTGTAAACATTTGCGCACATATAGAATTGCCCGCAGTAAACGGTCAACGACCGTGGGCCTTGGAGTAGGAGCCGACCGCGACTCCGAACCAAGTAAAATTGCTTGAGTTCTTGTGCTGTGTTTTCAATTCCGCTGCGTATTCTCTTAACGTCGAATTCGAAAAGATTTTAATGATATTCACCCCCCCCTCTATCGTTTTCTCTCGATCCAACAAGTGGTATCAGAGTGGGGAAGCTCAAATTTGGTGCAACCACCAATTTGAGAATTTGTTTTCGAATTTTCTTCGATATTTTTTTCAAATTTTTATCGTTAATCGAGGTTGGTGCAACATCACTCGATAAATTATTTTTCCTTCTTCCCGCACTACTAATCCAAGACCAAGTCTTGGGACATTTTTGTTTCTCTCTCTTTCTTTTTCAGATAATTTCTAATGGCCATGCAAGAGGGCTTTAGTACCGCCAGACCATCGCTCTTCAGTGGGGAGGATTTCTCCTTCTAGAAGAGTAGGATGGAAGTCCACTTGAAAACTCAGGTGGACATGTGGATAATAATCCAGTCTAGTCTGGACATACCTAAAAATGCTGACGGAGTGCCACAATCCTACACAGAATGGGATATCGCCCTCAAAAGAAAAATTGAAGCTGACGCCAAAGCAACTCAAACACTTCAATGCGGCCTAACTAAAAAGGAGATGAACCAGGTAGGTCCATTCAACAGTGCAAATGAACTCTGGGGTAAGCTAATTGAGTTGCACGAAGGACCCTCCTGTTGATGCAGTCTGACCCTGATTGTTGTTTTGGTGTTGACAACGATTTAAGTTTTGTATGGTTGAGTGAATTTTGATTGAAATCTCGGTGAGTGAAGCCGGGTCCTAGTGAGTGAAGCCAGGTGATGGAAATCCTGATGAGTGACGCCGGGTCCTGGTGAGTGAAGCCAGGTGATGGAAATCCTGATAAGTGAAGCCAGGTGATGGAAATCCCGGTGAGTGAAGCCGGGTCCTGGTGAGTGAAGCCAGGTAATGGAAATCCCAGTGAGTGAAGACGGGTCCTGGTGAGTGAAGCCAGGTGATTGAAATCCTAGTGAGTGAAGCTAGGTTAAAATCCCAGTGAGTGAAGCCGGGTCCTGGTGAGTGAAGCCAGGTGATTGAAATCCTAGTGAGTGAAGCTAGGTTGAAATCCTGGTGAGTGAAGTCAGGTCCCGGTGAGTGAAGCTGGGTGACCGAAACCCTAGTGAGTGAAGCCAGGTCCTATCTTGGAGGGCTAGGTTGAAGTCCCAGTGAGTGAAGCTGGGCATGGCACGAGTCAGAGAAGGGTTGGAGGCTTGTTCTCGTGACTTAGAGTGCATTTGGGCTTGCCTGGATTGGTCTGGTGACCGATCAGGGAAGTTGGCACGGTGCTCCTTCGTGGATCGATTTGGTGACCGATCCAGAGATGACTGATCAGTCTAGTGACCAATCAGGGAGTATGTGTTTCACTCACTGCACAGCTCCTGATCGGTCTGGTGACTGATCAGGGAGCTCACAAGTGGGTTGAGTTCCCCTGCTGCTCTACTCCTGATCGGTCTAGTGATCGATCAGGGAGCATCCAGTAGGTTTTTGGGAACCTCACTGATCTGCTCCTGATCAGTCTGGTGACCGATCAGGGATACTATTCAGATCGGACTGGTGAACGATCATTTGTCGTAAGGTTCTCACTATGACCGATCAGGATGACTCCTGATCGGTCAGGAAGCTGCCTGATCGGTCTGGTGTCCGATCAGGCTGGAGCCTAATTGGTCTGGGGACCGATCTGGAGTGTGCAGCAGACTGCTGGATAGGTCTGGGGACCAATCAGGAGTATGCAGATGACTGCTGGATCAGTCTGGTGACCGATCAGGGTCCTTCCTGATAGGTCTGGTGACCGATCAGGAGCAGAACTTTAATTCAAATACATTGTCAGAAGTATCTAATCACGTCTGTTTCTCTGCCGATTCTCTGATACATTGCTGATTTCATTTGATATGCATTACTAAGCCTTTGTTGGAGTGTGCAGGTGATAGCAGGTGATTCAAACACTCAAGGAGGGTCAATGGGAGGCTTTCCTTGGAGCAGATTTGTTTGTTTCTCCTTCTTAGGTTTCAACGGCAACTGAGGCATGGCTGACGACTGACGGAGGCTCAGCTGGAGAGGGACTTCAGTGGACTGAGTGCTTAGGGATGTCAGTGGGTTCAGGCTGTGCTCAGGGGATGCTGATGGAACCTGGCGATGAAGCAGGAGCTTAAGAGGAAGATGAGAAGCAGAGGAGGCAACTGTAGGACCGGTGCCGTCGATAGAGGGGGGCGGTGAATATTGATCGTGAAAAACCTTTCGCGGAAACCTCGTGGAAAACTCGTTCGTTCTAGACTTAGAATATTAGTAGCGCAGCGGAAAATAAATAGAACGAAGAAAAACCAAAACAAAGGACACGCGGGATTTTTACTTAGTTCCCAACCCCCCAGGGTCAGTACATCCAAGGCCTATGCACGGGAATGCCCGTCCACTATTGGTCTCCTTCCCAGACTATCCGGAGGCGGAGAAACCCGACTTACAGTGCAATATTACAATAAAAATATAAGTAAAATTAAGTGTGTAATTGTAAACTCAAACCGAACAAGAAAGATCTGAAACTGTTGGTGCAGTTTGCACTGACGGTCAAACTCGGGTTTTGATGTATGACAAAGTGGTTAAAGTTAGGGTTGTGTGTGTTTAACCTCTTTACCAAGTGTGCAGAGTTGAAAGACTTAGGACCAGACACCAGGCTGAAGTCCAGGATGGTTGAGTCCTGGCGGAAAGTCCAGTTGGGTCCGCGGGACCTGACAACTGGCTGAAGACCAAGTTGGTTGAGACTTGGCAGGAAGACCAAGGTGGTTGAGCCTTGGCAGGAAGTCCTGGTAGGGTCAAGAAGTCAAGCAGAGCTGCATAATGGGTAAGTAAGGTAAGTCACTGGAGGAGCGACCCAGTGAGGACGAGTCCAATCTTGGACTTTAGGCGCGGTCCAACTTAGACCCATTTAGGTGATCTAAGTTGAGTCCTGGTTAGATCCTGGTCTGGGAGACAGGATCTAATTAACTTTGAATTGTATCTTATTTTAGTCCATATAAAATTGTGCTAGCCTTGTTTTGGACTAACCCTGGATGCAGGACCAAAAGACTATGATTCTGCAGCTCAGAGAGCCTCAAAGGAGTGAGGCCGTAGCTGAGCAGGGCGCCCCGGATGTGTCGGGCGCCCCAGAGTCAACCCAAAGTCAGCAGAGAGGTAAACACCCCGACAGCCGCGCGCGTCGGGCGCCCCTCATGTCTCGGGCGCCCCCTGTGCCACCTCACTGCCAACTGCCGACGCTCACCCTCGCGAAGCCAAGGAGATGTGGCTTTGACCGGTCAAATCGGGCGCCCCGCGCGCGTCGGGCGCCCCAGTCAAAGGTGATCCCGAAGATAAAGAGATCAAGTGCTTGACCGAGAGGGCTGCGGATCGGCAGCCACGCAGAGGGGCGCCCCGGACGTTTCGGGCGCCCCCAGGGCTATAAATAGAGCCCCTCGACCAAGGTTCAAAAACAACACTTCTTCCAAAGCTTTCAAGTTCTTCTACGCTCGCGCCTTGCTCCGGAAACGCTACACTTCGAGCCGACGACGTCCCGCTGCCCCGAAAGAGTCGACCTACTCCGGACGTCGGTAAAAAGAAGAATTTCTTTTAATACTTTATTGCACTTAATTACTTGAAAGTGTGGGGTTGTCACACTGTCAATTCATTTGTACTCGCCTACTCTATCGGGGTTGACCGATAGAGAGTTTTAGTAGATTGCCCAACGGAAAGGTCCGAGGGACCTGGGCCTTCGAGTAGGAGTCGCCGAAGGCTCCGAACGAAGTAAAAATCGTTCGTGTTTGTGTGTCTGTTTTTCGTCTCTTTCATTTCCGCTGTGCACGCTTTTTAAAGCACTCTGATTTAATTTTTAAAAAAAGTCACGTGATTCACCCCCCCTCTCACGTGCATCGATCCTACAAGTGGTATCAGAGCCTGGTACGCTCTCTATCGGTGCAACCACCGTAAGAGCCGGGGGAAATCCAGTTTTTATCGTTGTTTGTGAATTTTTTTGCTCACAGTCTAAATCTGATATTATTATCAATATTTATATATTAGTTTTTTTTATCGATCGATTTTACACGAATTTGGTGCAACACCATTCGAGTTGGTCATTTTATTTTTATATATTTATCTCTGCCGGCACTACTAATCCAAGACCTAGTCTTGGGACTTTGTTTGGTCTATTTTTTGTGTGCAAGATTTCTAAATGGCGCAAAATAAGATGCAAGGGCGAAATGTCAACGAGCCCCCACACTACTATCCAGAAGATTTCGACTATTGGAGGCGATCAATGGAGATCTTCTTGGGTAGTCAAGACTTCGACTATGTGCTAGCCCTGAGATACCAATCTCAAAATGATGAACTGAACAAGCAGGTAAATAAATTAATTTGTACAGTTTTGCCTAACAAAATTTCCTGCAGACTGGAAAAGTATAACAACGCATATGACCTATGGACTCGGCTGAATGAATTGCACGAGAATTTGAAGGAGCTGGATGAGCCTAAGCTTAAAGCTGAAGATGAGTCTACTAAATCAATCGCAGAACCAAACTTAAAGATGGAAGATCAAGTCCAATTTGCAACTAAAGTCGAGCCTGAACCAACGGTAAAGCCTACTAAATTAGGGGATGCGATTGAGGTAAATTACAAGAATACCCCTAGTATTATTAATACAAATGTCTTGCATGATTCTGAGCAAATCTCTGAAATATCTGACTGTGTAGAAGGTTCTTGTAATAAATTAGATATCTCTATAAATCCTCCCGAAATGCATATTTTGTTAAAAACTTCCTGCAATACTTTAGACTTTTCAGACCAGAACAAACTCAACTCTGACTTGGTTAAACAAAACATTGACCAAGTTAATTCAAATTGTGAAAATCTAACCCTCGATAAAATCAATGTTTATCTCAATAAAGTTTTTAACTCAGTTAATAGTTCAATTGTAATCGAAAATTCAAAAACCATTAAACTTGAAAATAAACCCAAGTTAATTAACAATTCTTCAAAACTGAAAATTACAAACTTGGGTAATTCGAAATTAAAAACCAACAATAATTTAAGCATTACAAAAATTCCTAATAAAGACAAATTAAAAAATTTAACTAATTCAAAATTAAAAGAAAATTTAAGAGTCCACTTTAACAGCCCAAAGCACTCAACCTATAATCCAGGGGGAGGCACCAAACTAGTTGGCACCTCAAAATCGGCCTTTGCCCAGTTGGGCACTTAGGACTAGTCTTAAAAGTTAATCTGACTCTTGACCGACTTAGTATTAGGGTGGGTCGAGATAACGGTACGCTAGAAAGACTCTCGGGGAGAATTAGCTGAAACTATCTCGACACATCCTAGACTAGTTAGACCAGGGTGTCTCAACAGGTAGGGTAAAAGTATAACTTTCTTAAGCAGCTTTGCCTAGAAAGAGGTTGTTGTTCCAATAAGGCTTCGGCCAAAGAAGGCCCTTGTGCCTCGCCTCCCGCCTGGAAGCTATTTATCGAAGTATATTTTTAAACTACTTCTTGTAAAACCTGAATCTAACAAAAAGTCAGACTAACTTTTATAAATCAAATTCAAGCTCATCTCACACAAACTATAGGATCCCTTTGATTGACAATAAAATTTGAAACTTGGGTATTTTAACCTAACCGTTACTTAATTAAATTTTAACCGATAAAATTTTACTTTCTTTTCACCAAATTAAATATTAATTAAAATTTTAATCGTATCTATAAATTTGAATCTTATTTAAATGTTAAAATTAAAATTTAAAATTCTTAATTAAATCATATTTTAATTTAATCTAAATCTTAATTTTTCACCTAATTAAATCCTTAATTAAAAATTCATCTAATTAAATTTCAATATTAATTAAAATTAACCTTAATTAAATTCTACTTTAACTTTAACTAAAATATGCATAATCAAACTTTACTTAAATTAACTTTAATTAAATTAAAATTTAACGTTAATTAAATTTTATATAATTAAAAATCTAACTCTTTACATAATCAAATTTTAATCCTTAATTAATTAAACTTAATAAACTTTAATCCTTAATTAATTAGAATTTCAATCTTTATTCAGACTCCAATGAATTAACCTTGAATCTTTAATTAAATCTTAACTAACTTTAATTTATTTAAAATTCAACCAAATTAAATTTTAACCCCTAAAATTTTACCTAATTGAACTTCAACCCTTTATTAAAACTTCATTTAAATACCTTTAACTTTAATCCCCAAATAACTAAAGATTGTAATTAAAATTTTACCTTAATCTTAATTGAAATTATTAATAATTTTAACCTTAATCTTAATTAAAATTCTTAATTAATTAAACCTTAACCTTAAGTTTAATTAAAAATCTTAATTATTTAAAATTTAATCTTAATCTTAATTAAAATCAAACTTTAACTCTTAATTAAATCTTAATTTAATTTTACCAAAATTGAATCCTAATTAAAATTAAACTTTAATTCTTAATCCTAATTAAAATTAATCTTTAATTCTTAATCGTAATTAAAATTAAACTTTAAATATTACTTCAATTAAAATCATAATTAAATTTTAAAACTTTAACTTAATTTTTAATGTTTAATTAAAATTTATCAACCCAACCAACCTTAACAAACTTAAATATAATTAACCTAATTAAACGTTAATTAAACCAAACTTAAATCTAATGAATCCAAACCTAATTAAACCAAACCTAAAAGCAAACCCACACTAAAGGCTTAATTAAGCCTACACCTAATCCTTAATTAAACCAACTTAACAAAAAAAAAAAAACTCCTTTGTTTCCTTTTCTCTTTCTGCTTGTTCTTTTACGAACTTACCCCTAAGGACTTATGGAGAATATCGAGTTGAGGGGGAGGGAAAATATTTCTATACATCTTTTTGGCAAATTCCTTATAACATATTTGAAAATAACTGTTTTAAAAATACTTTTTGCTTTAAAGTCTTTTTTATTCTTTCAATTATATTCTTTTCAAAACTTATTTTCAATTTTTTTTGTGCTTTCAAAGATATTCTTATTATCATTTAAAAATAATAATAATAACTTTATTACTATATCAAATTTTGTTTCAAAATATTAAACAATCCTCTTGAAAATCTTTTTAAACTATTTTATTAAAATATGTGATTAAAAATAAAAATGCCCTATATCTAAACCTATTTTAAGAGATGCCATACATGTCTTATTTTTACTGTTTTGTTTGAAAAATATTAGGATTATGCTTATAAATAGTTCCTTGCAATTCCTTTTTAGCATTGAAAAATCCGTATTTTTGGGTCTTGCAAATCTCCTTTTTAAAACTTTGAAAAATTAATTTAGGGGGAGTTTTTTTCACTTAGGCTATTTTATCTTACTTAATCTATTTTGCCTAAGTCTAGTATTCCCTATCACTTAACTTTGAATCCGACTCTCCGTAACTTAATATAAGTATGTTTTTTGATGAATGACAAAGGGGGAGAGTAGGGTTAAAGCTTAGAAAATTCTGTTTGCTACTTAATTCTGTTTGCTACTTAATTCTGTGTGCTACTTAATTCTGTTTGATACTTAATTTTGCACCATGTACCTTCATGCTTATTTACTTCCATGTATCTGCTAGTTTTTCTCTAACTTTAACCTAGGTTGTCATTACATCAAAAAGGGAGAGATTGTTGGTGCAGTTTGCACTGACGGTCAAACTCGGGTTTTGATGTATGACAAAGTGGTTAAAGTTAGGGTTGTGTGTGTTTAACCTCTTTACCAAGTGTGCAGAGTTGAAAGACTTAGGACCAGACACCAGGCTGAAGTCCAGGATGGTTGAGTCCTGGCGGAAAGTCCAGTTGGGTCCGCGGGACCTGACAACTGGCTGAAGACCAAGTTGGTTGAGACTTGGCAGGAAGACCAAGGTGGTTGAGCCTTGGCAGGAAGTCCTGGTAGGGTCAAGAAGTCAAGCAGAGCTGCATAATGGGTAAGTAAGGTAAGTCACTGGAGGAGCGACCCAGTGAGGACGAGTCCAATCTTGGACTTTAGGCGCGGTCCAACTTAGACCCATTTAGGTGATCTAAGTTGAGTCCTGGTTAGATCCTGGTCTGGGAGACAGGATCTAATTAACTTAGAATTGTATCTTATTTTAGTCCATATAAAATTGTGCTAGCCTTGTTTTGGACTAACCCTGGATGCAGGACCAAAAGACTATGATTCTGCAGCTCAGAGAGCCTCAAAGGAGTGAGGCCGTAGCTGAGCAGGGCGCCCCGGATGTGTCGGGCGCCCCAGAGTCAACCCAAAGTCAGCAGAGAGGTAAACGCCCCGACAGCCGCGCGCGTCGGGCGCCCCTCATGTCTCGGGCGCCCCCTGTGCCACCTCACTGCCAACTGCCGAAGCTCACCCTCGCGAAGCCAAGGAGATGTGGCTTTGACCGGTCAAATCGGGCGCCCCGCGCGCGTCGGGCGCCCCAGTCAAAGGTGATCCCGAAGATAAAGAGATCAAGTACTTGACCGAGAGGGCTGCGGATCGGCAGCCACGCAGAGGGGCGCCCCGGACGTTTCGGGCGCCCCCAGGGCTATAAATAGAGCCCCTCGACCAAGGTTCAAAAACAACACTTCTTCCAAAGCTTTCAAGTTCTTCTACGCTCGCGCCTTGCTCCGGAAACGCTACACTTCGAGCCGACGACGTCCCGCTGCCCCGAAAGAGTCGACCTACTCCGGACGTCGGTAAAAAGAAGAATTTCTTTTAATACTTTATTGCACTTAATTACTTGAAAGTGTGGGGTTGTCACACTGTCAATTCATTTGTACTCGCCTTCTCTATCGGGGTTGACCGATAGAGAGTTTTAGTAGATTGCCCAACGGAAAGGTCCGAGGGACCTGGGCCTTCGAGTAGGAGTCGCCGAAGGCTCCGAACGAAGTAAAAATCGTTCGTGTTTGTGTGTCTGTTTTTCGTCTCTTTCATTTCCGCTGTGCACGCTTTTTAAAGCACTCTGATTTAATTTTTAAAAAAAGTCACGTGATTCACCCCCCCTCTCACGTGCATCGATCCTACAGAAACTCGGCCGATCTGGACCTCCGAAGTGCCGCGCACTTCCTCCTGGAGCCTCCCGGTCGTAGAGCCTCGTTTCTGGTGCGTTGTCGTCGGTCGGAATGTTCAGAATGGCTCTGGAATGTTGTTTTTGAAGCAGAGGGGTCGAAGCCCCTTATATAGGCCTCCTGGGGGTGCCCTGGACGCTGGGGGCGCCCCGGAAGACTCGGTCAAACTTTATCCCTGCGTCTACCTCGCCGCAGCTCATAACAGCTTTGACCAGGGTGCCCCGGATCTTCAGGGCGCCTATCTTGAACCCAGTCAACGCTTATCCACTTGCTTCGGACTCGTAGCAGCGAACCAGGTTGCTGGCCAGGGCACCCTGGTGCATGAGGGCGCCCCGGTGCATGAGGGCGCCCTGGTTAGGGCCTTCATCAAGGTTGCTTTGTCTTCGATTCTTGGTACCTGCAATATCCACAAACACAAAGCATAGATACATACAATATTGGTCTTAAGGACTTGGTTCTGACTTCGGATCTCCACGAAACCCTAGGTCGAACCGGCACGAGTTCCTATCCCCGAGAACTCGCCCTTCACCTACTCCTTTCAGGAGACGATTGCCACCCAGTCCTTCGGGTGGACTTTTACTTAGCTTTCGATACTCCCGGACCTCGAGACTCCCAAACTCGGACCCGTCTCTACTCCTGTCCTTAGTCATCGCTCAGCTAAGTTGCTTAGTCCCTCGGACCAAGTCTTCATTTCCTAGCAGTCCTTTGCCAGGTGCCTAGCAGCCCTTCGCTAGGTCTTTGTTACCAAGCGGTCCTTCGCCTGGTGCCTAGCAATCCTTCGCTAGGTCTTCTATGCCTAGTAGTCCTTCACTGCAAAGGTCTTCTATGCCTAGTAGTCCTTCACTAGGTGCCTAGCAGCCCTTCGCTAGGTCTTAGGGTTACGATACCTAGCAGCCCTTCGCTAGGTGCCTAACAGCCCTTCGTTAGGTCTTAGGGTTACGATACCTAGCAGCCCTTCGCTAGGTGCCTAACAGCCCTTCGTTAGGTCTTAGGGTTACGATACCTAGCAGCCCTTCGCTAGGTGCCCAGCAGCCCTTCGCTGGGACTTAGGGTTTCGATGCCTAGTTTAACTAGGACTTTTCTTCAGCTTTGGTTACTTCACTTTTGCTCCCCTTTGTCTATTCATTGTATCACTGACTTAAGTGTATTGTCAAACATTAAAACACCTAAAGAGGAATATCATTGATGCAACTTGCACCAACAATCTCCCCCTTTTTGATGTTTGACAATAACTTAAGTTAGATTGGTTTAAGGGGCTAACTTACTGTCCTTGGGGTGAAAAAAATATAGGTTTTGAAACTACATACATTTTTGATCTTCGGGAAAATTTTTTCTAACTTAAGCACACATCTCTCCCCCTTTGTCATACATCAAAAAATAAAATACTTGCACCAACATTAAAAACCCTTGGTTCTTTTTGAAAATACTTAGTGCAAATTTTTGAAAGCATTGTATTTTGAATAATATATTTCAAAAATTATGTAATTTTTGAAAAATATAAGTACCTTTGAAAATATATTAAATTTTTGAATAATTAAGTACTTTTGGAAAATGCATAACTTTTGAAAGAATGTTATTTTGGAAAATATAAATGTTATGCCTATTTTGCAAGTACTGACTGTGTTTCGAAAATAAGTGTTTTATGAAACATAATATTTTTCAAGGGCCAAGTAAATAGAATAGAATTTTAAAAAATGATAGTACTTTTGAAAGAATATTTGGCTTTGAAAGACATAAGTACTTTTGAAAACATAATATTTGACTTCACTTGGTTAATTTTCCAGTCTGACACTATCCTGGGAACCCTTGTTGACTACAAGGACATTTTCCTAAGTGCCCTGGAAGTTTTCCAACCCGAGTAAATATTATGAAAATTTTCATAAGTCACAGAATAATATGATGTAAGTTAATTTTGGAAAATGTAAAGATTTTAAAGTGATAGTACTTGATTTGGTTTATCTTTCAGTCTGACACAATCATAGGAAACCTTGTTGACTACAAGGACATTTTCCTAAGTGTCCTGGAAGATTTTCCAAACTCAAGATATTATTTCAAATTGAAAAAAAACCAGATGAACTTTTGAAAATAATAGTAATTTTTGAAAATTGATACTATTTTGAAAGAATACTTATGTTTTCAACAGGATTTGAAAATATCGCTCATGAAAACATTTGAAATATTCAATAATTATTTTAATTTGATCTCCCCCTAAACTTGACCTAGTCCTGGGAAGCTTGTTGGCCACAAGTACTCTTCCTCTAAGTCTTAAGGTTTGATTCAGATTAAGAAGAATTATTTATGAAAAATGGATAATTAAAAAACTTTTTATGAAATTCTTCTTTTGACTCTGACTCCCCCTAAATTTGACACGTCCTAGGAGTCCTTGAAGATCATAAAGTGGACCTTTCCTCTGTGTCTTTAGGGTTTATCAAAGTCAAAGAACCGATAATTTTTAAGTAGATAGATTTTGAAGCCACAATTTGGAAAGAAGATAATTTTGAAAACATATGTAATGCAAATTAAGGTGCAGTTTTCTAAAAATATTTTTAATAAAAAAAAACAAAACACTCCCCCTGCATCCAACATCGTTTGACTCTATCTAAGTGCCTTAAGGAACTTTAGTGTTGACCTAAGAGGCTTGTGTCTAATTGCGTGAGTCAAACAATTTTTGAAAAGATATAATTTTGAAAAAACATATAATATGCATATTCAACCAGACAAGCATGAATTCCATAAAAACATTATTATGTTGAAGCACTATTTTGAAAATATATTTTTAGAAAAATATTCTAATGATTTTGAAAAATAATTTTGAAAAACATTTTTCAATTTATTAGTCCTTCACATCTCACCCATTTTAGATGTATCAATACAACAAGCATGATTGCCTTATAAGTGTATTGTGAAATGCTTGAATCATTTTTCTTTAATTTATTTTTCAATTCTAAGATTTAATTGAAGCTTGTGTTAGATTTGAATTTGACAAGAAGTAACTTGAATTTGAATTTCAAAAATTGGCTTCCAGGTCTTGGCGAGGCAATAGGCCTTCTTTGGCCGTAGCTTTATGGGATCATCCACACTTTCCTTGACAAAGCCTTTTAATGAAATTTCATTTTCAAGATTACTTTTTGAAAAATTCTGGTCTAACTAGTTTGGATCTTGGATCGGTAGCTTCGGCTAGTTTCACCAGTCTAAAGAGATCAAGTATACTTGATCTTATTAGAATTGGCTTCCCTAACGTACTATCATCTCACCGCCACCCAATACTAGGTTGATCAAGTTTCAATAATTCCTTTTCCTATAGTCGTTCTAATATATGCATAAATTTTAAATATGAATGACATGTCATATATTTTAAAAGAATAGCAATTGCATGTCATGGCAGTTATGCATGAGTCAAACAAGTCAAATAATTTTATTTAAGTTTCTAAAATGTATCAAATTCTCGATTTGATACATGTCGAGTGAACCGGCGAATATGTCAACCCACTTTGACATATTTAATGTTATTAATTTTAATTGTTACACTTTGGGTGAAATTTTACTTTAGTTTGAGTTTAAGTTATTTAAGATTTTAGTTGGATTCAGGTTAATTACGAATTAATTGAGGTTGAATTAATTAGAAGTTAATTTTAATTGAAGTTATAATTTTAATTCAATTTTATTTTAATTTAATTTGAATTAATTTAGGTTTAATTTGAATTTAATTGAGTTATTTGAATTAATTTGAATTTAATTGAATTTAATTGAATTATTTGAATTAATTCGAATTTATTTGAACTTAATTGAATTATTTGAATTAATTCGAATTTATTTGAACTTAATCGAATTATTTAAGATTTAATTAATTAATTTGAATTTTTAAGAATTAATTAATTTGAATTTGAATCATTAAGAATTAATTTTGAATTTGAATTATTAAGAATTAATTAATTTGAATTTGAATTATTAAGAATTAATTGATTTGAATTTGAATTATTAAGAATTAATTGGATTTAAATTGAATTAATTTGAATTTAATTAGGATTTAATTTGAATTAATTTGAATTTAATTAGGATTTAATTTTAATTAATTTGAATTTAATTAGGATTTAATTTTAATTAATTTGAATTTAATTTGAATTTAATTTGGATTAATTTGAATTAATTTGAATTTAATTTAGGATTTAATTTGAATTAATTTAGGATTTAATTTGAATTAATTTAGATTTAATTTAGGATTTAATTTGAATAGATTTAATTTAGGATTTAATTTGAATTAATTTAGATTTAATTTAGGATTTAATTTGAATTAATTTAGATTTAATTAGGATTAAATTAAGATTTAATTCGGATTATAATGATTAATTAATAATTGTGGATTTAAATTCATCATTTTCATTATTTCAAAAATTTCTTCTTCATTTTTATCTTTCTTTTCAAGTTTTTATAATAATTTTGATTTATTTGAATTTTTATAATTTTTATTGATTATGGCCTTTATCTTAGATAGTTCTATATCCTCCTAAGGATTAGATTTTTCAATATTCTCACAGTAGGTGGAGTAAATTGGGCCACTAGTTAAGGTTTTATAATAACATTCAATATTATCTATAATTAAATTATTATCTAGGAGAAAATTATCCTCAGATATATTTTCAACATTAATCTCTAGATTATCTTTAAGATTTTCATAATTAATTTCTGAATTATCCTTAAGATATTCAAATTTGAATTCGGATTTATCCTTAGGATTTTCAAATTTAAATTCAGAATTATCCTTAGGATTTTCAAATTTGAATTCCGAATTATCCTTAGGATTTTCAAATTTGAATTCTGAATTATCCTTAGGATTAATTTTGTCTGAATTAAAATTATCAGAACTAATTTTCTTAGAGAAATTATCAGAATTAATTTTATCAGAAAAATTATTAGAATTAATTTCATCAGGTAAATTATTAGAATTAATTTTATCAGATAAATTATTAGAATTAATTTTATCAGATAAATTATTAGAATTAATTTTATCAGATAAATTATTAGAATTAATTTCATCAGATAAATTATTAGAATTAATTTTATTAATTTCTGAATTGATATTCTAAATTAAACAATTAATTTCTAATATTTTGGTCATATTCACGTTTTGTAAATTAACAAGGAAAAAATTTAATTTTCCTATGCAGTAAATCTACTTTATCAGAGAAATTAACTATTTTATCACATGAAAGTGCAGAAACTTGTAAAATTTTTGGAACATAAATTTTTCGTACCTTTGCCGGACATTGGTTTTTGTAGTGTCCGAATTTTTCGCACTTGAAGCATCTGATATGGCTTTTATCTCTCCGGACTCCTGGCGCTGGTGCCCCCTTTGCCGCCGGTGATGAACGATTTTTATGAGTAGGGCACTGATTTTTATAGTGCCCTCTCACCCTACATGTGAAACAAATAATATGCAATTTAAAATTAGACATTAAAATAATATGTACCTGATTCACCCCTGGGCTCCCCCTCAACTCCTGGCGTCTTTGCTCCGTCGGCGGTTAGTCCGGTGAAGAGCGGCTCGGCTCTGATACTAATTGTAGGACCGGTGCCGTCGATAGAGGGGGGGTGAATATCGATCGTGAAAAACCTTTCGCGGAAACCTCGTGGAAAACTCGTTCGTTCTAGACTTAGAATATTAGTAGCGCAGCGGAAAATAAATAGAACGAAGAAAAACCAAAACAAAGGACACGCGGGATTTTTACTTGGTTCCCAACCCCCCAGGGTCAGTACATCCAAGGCCTATGCACGGGAACACCCGTCCACTATTGGTCTCCTTCCCGGACTTTTCGGAGGCGGAGAAACCCGACTTACAGTGCAATATTACAATAAAAATATAACTAAAATTAAGTGCGTGATAGTAAACTCAAACCGAACAAGAAAGATCTGAAACTCGGCCGATCTGGACCTCCGAAGTGCCGCGCACTTCCTCCTGGAGCATCCCGGTCGTAGAGCCTCGTTTCTGGTGCGTTGTCGTCGGTCGGAATGATCAGAATGGCTCTGGAATGTTGTTTTTGAAGCAGAGGGGTCGAAGCCCCTTATATAGGCCTCCTGGGGGCGCCCTGGACGCTGGGGGCGCCCCGGAAGACTCGGTCAAACTTTATCCCTGCGTCTACCTCGCCGCAGCTGATAACAGCTTTGACCAGGGCGCCCCGGATCTTCAGGGCGCCTATCTTGAACCCAGTCAACGTTTATACACTTGCTTCGGACTCGTAGCAGCGAACCAGGTTGCTGGCCAGGGCACCCTGGTGCATGAGGGCGCCCTGGTGCATGAGGGCGCCCTAGTGCATGAGGGCGCCCTGGTTAGGGCCTTCATCAAGGTTGCTTTGTCTTCGATTCTTGGTACCTGTAATATCCACAAACACAAAGCATAGATACATATAATATTGGTCTTAAGGACTTGGTTCTGACTTCGGATCTCCACGAAACCCAAGGTCAAACCGGCACGAGTTCCTATCCCCGAGAACTCGCCCTTCACCTACTCCTTTCAGGAGACGGTTGCCACCCAGTCCTTCGGGTGGACTTTTACATAGCTTTCGATACTCCCGGACCTCGAGATGCCCAAACCCGGGCCCGTCTCTACTCCTGTCCTTAGTCATCGCTCAGCTAAGTTGCTTAGTCCCTCGGACCAAGTCTTCATTTCCTAGCAGTCCTTTGCCAGGTGCCTAGCAGCCCTTCGCTAGGTCTTTGTTACCAAGCGGTCCTTCGCCTGGTGCCTAGCAATCCTTCTCTAGGTCTTCTATGCCTAGTAGTCCTTCACTAGGTGCCTAGCTGCCCTTCGCTAGGTCTTCTATGCCTAGTAGTCCTTCACTAGGTGCCTAGCAGCCCTTCGCTAGGTCTTAGGGTTACGATACCTAGCAACCCTTCGCTAGGTGCCTAACAGCCCTTCGTTAGGTCTTAGGGTTACGATACCTAGCAGACCTTCGCTAGGTGCCTAACAGCCCTTCGTTAGGTCTTAGGGTTACGATACCTAGCAGCCCTTCGCTAGGTGCCCAGCAGCCCTTCGCTGGGACTTAGGGTTTCGATGCCTAGTTTAACTAGGACTTTTCTTCAGCTTTGGTTACTTCACTTTTGCTCCCCTTTGTCTATTCATTGTATCACTGACTTAAGTGTATTGTCAAACATTAAAACACCTAAAGAGTAATATCATTGATGCAACTTGCACCAATAGCAACAAGAACGAACAGGAAAACAAGCAAGTGTGGCTGTGGGTTTCGCTGTTGTTGTTGTGCTCCTTGTGTAGCTTCTCTCTTGAGCTTTTTTGCTACTGTCTTGTGAGAGGTTCCTCCTTAGTCTTGTGAGCTTACTTTGTATCATATTGAGATGCTTGTGGAGAGGTTTCTCCACCGAGAAGGAGGCGCTATTTTATCCGGGTCACCGGGGCTTGATCTGCCGACGATCAAGGGATCGCCCACCTCACGGGCACTCCAAGGAGTCGGGGCAAGTTATCCCCGAACCTTGTACATCATGGTGTTAGAATCGGTTTGCTTTCCTTTATTTTGGTTTGTTGTTTGTTGTTTCTATTTCTGCAATTGTCTGCCACTGCCTAACCCTTAAGTGCAGAAACTTAAAAGAAAGCAAGGATTTGTGTCTGGCTATATTCACCCCCCCTCTTTAGCCATCCAAGTTCCAACACCTCCGACACCCGGATCAGCAAGAGGGATCTACCACTGAACAAGCTGTACACAATCAAGATGAACGACGGTGAAATAGCAGCCCAGCTTCACGCCAGAATTCAGGAACTGATGAACGACCTTCACACAATAGGTCACAAGGTAGAAAACCGTGACCTGGTCAGGTATACCCTTAACGCGTTCCCAAGAAACACGTTGTGGGCATCTATGGTAGATGCGTACAAAGTTTTAAGGGACTTGTCTAAAATTAAATTAGATGAACTATTTTCTGAACTTGAATTACATGAACAGACTAACTGCACACAGGCCGAGAAAGGCATTGCCTTTATTGTAGGTAAAACAGGAAAGATAACCAAGAAGAAGCCCCAACCTGAGCCCGAGTCTGAGTCAGATTCAGACTCAAAAGACAGCGAAGGAGATCGACCCAAGTTTGTCTGGCTTGCCCGGAACTACTACAAGGAATTGAAGAATCAATCCAACAGAAGAAAGGCCAGCCGAAAGAAGGAAGATCCAGCTGAACCAACTAAGAACAAATCAAGTGTGACTTGCTTCGAATGCAAGAAAAAGGGACATTTCAAATCGGAATGCCCTAACCTAAAAGAAGCCAAGAAAGCAAGAAGAAAGAAGGCTCTTCAAGCAACGTTGGACGAGTCTTCCTCTGAAGAAGAAGAAGAGGCCCCACAGTCGAACTTGCTCGCACTATCCACCTCAGAAGAAATCGAGACCGAGTCAGAATCGAAGTAGAACGACGGCAAACCCACGTTTTCAGAGGATGGCGAAATCACTGTAAGTGGTTTTTCAAGAAATCAATTATGTGAATTAATTGCTTATCTTTCTCGAGACTTGGCGAAAGCCAAAATCCGAGTCGAATCTCTCCGACAGGAAGTAAAACTCCTGAAAGAGGGAGCTGACTATAGATCCTTAACTCAGAAGGTTCAAGAAGGAACCACTACTCAAGTTGAAAAACTTCAGAAAGAGAACTCCTCTTTGAAAACTCATGTCAACGACCTTAGATCAGCCTTAGAATGATTCATTTCTAGTTCTAAGGGTCTTGACATGATTCTTAGAAAACAGAAGTCGGTTCTAAATCGATCCGGATTAGGCTATAGAACCAAGTTTAGACAAAGAACATAATATGCTGTACTGAACCAGTCCAGACCTAAAATTCAGGCATGGGTACCCAAACTGTGCCTGAACAAACAAACTAGATCAAATCAGTATTTGATCCCCAAGGACAAGATCCACATCTTGCCGAACCATTATCGTGGCTTTAGTCTAGGGGGAGCCAAATTAAAAACAATATACATAGTTAGATAAATTTCTATTCTTATTTTAAAATTGCATGATTGCTTGTTTATTTAATTTCTGCAATTTACCATGCTTAGACTTAGGACTGGTTAGATTAAGGACTGAACCAATTAAACTGAAACTTGAACAACCTAGTATTGGGTGGCGGTGAGATGATAGTACGTTAGGGAAGCCTCTTCTAATAAGGTCAAGTATACTCTACTTGGTCTCTTTAGACTGGTGAAACTAGCCGAAGGTACCGATCCAAGACCCAAACTAGTTAGACCAGAATTTTTCAAAAAATAATTTTGAAAATGAAATTTCATTAAAAGGCTTTGTCAAGGAAAGGGTTGATGATCCAATAAGGCTACGGCCAAAGAAGGCCTAGTGCCTCGCCAAGACCTAGAAGCCAATTTTTGAAATTCAAATTCAAATTATTCTTTGTCAAATTCGAATCTAACACAAATTTTCAGTTAATTGTAGATTCACACTTTTTTTAAATAAACTCAATGTCAACTATTTTCAAAATTAATTTAAGTTTTTCAAAATAAATCATAATTTTTCAAAATAATTCTATCTACTAAAACCTGTCTCACAAAGCCTATAAGGCTAACGTGATTGACAACCCTAGATTGGGTGAGACAGTCTAGGTTGTGAAAATCAATTTAGGCTATTCCTGATTCTAATTGGATCCAAATCAACAAAACTCTTTATGTGTAGGAACATTAAGATTTGGACCAATGGATGTTGGATAGCGGGTGCTCCATACACATGACTGGGGACAAATTGAAATTCACCAAACTCAAGCTCAAAAACCTAGGCTCAGTAGCATTTGGCAACAATGCTACACTCAAGGTGATTGGGTCAGGTAACATTGAACTTAAATCTGACTTTGTTATTAAGAAGGTTCTTTTGGTTGAAGATTTTAAATTTAACTTGCTTAGCATAAGTCAATTATGTGATACTGGTTATGTAGTTACCTTTACCAACACTAACTACCTGATTAGAAACTTGCAAGACTCAGAAATCATGCTTAAGGGCAATAGGAAAAATAATGTTTACACTATAAACCTACCACTAGTACCTAAATGTATGTTAACTCAGTTAAAACAATCAAACCTCTGGCATAGGAGATTAGGTCACACTAATTTGAGAATAATTTCAAAAATCACACAACTTGGCCTAATTAAAGGTATCCCTAAAATTAAGAACCATGAAAACTTAATATGTAAATCATGTAATCAAGGTAAACAAACCAGGTCTAATCACAAACTTATTCAGTTTGATCTAACTCAAACCACACTTGAGCTCCTGCACCTTGACCTATTTGATTCACACGGAGCCAAGTCACTAAGCGAAAACCGGTACTGCTTAGTAATAGTTTATGATTATTCTAGGTTTACCTGGGTTAGGTTTCTAAAGACCAAAGATGAAACTCTAAACATATTCAATGATTTTTGTAAGTTAATTGAAAATCAAAATGATACCAAGATCAAAAGACTTAGGAGTGATCACGGGGGAGAGTTTGAAAATCAACGATTTGAGGAGTTTTGTAAGGTAAATGGGTATATACATGAATTTTCGTGTCCTAGAACCCCCCAGCAAAATGGGATAGTTGAATGTAAAAATAGATAGTGACCCTGATGGTAAACCAGTAGACCTTAAACTCTATAGAATTATGATTGGAAGTCTACTATACCTTACAACCAGCAGACTTGATATTCTTTTTACTATAGGAATGTGTGCTAGATACCAAACCTGTGCTAAGAAAACACACTTAGCAGCCCTAAAAAGAATACTAAGATATGTTAAGGGCACCCTAAATGTAGGGATTTGGTATCCTAGAACCTCAACCTTTCACTTGTTAGGATACTCTGATTCTGACTACGTTGGTTGTAAATTAGATAGAAAGAGCACAAGTGGAAGCTGTCAACTATTAGGAAATAGTCTAGTATGTTGGTGCAGCAGAAAATAATACTGTGTAGCACTATCCACAACTGAAGCTGAGTATGTAGCCTTAGGAGAGTGTGTAACACAACTCTTGTGGATGATGCACACTCTTAAGGACTTCCAGCTTAACTACACCCAAACTCAAGTCTACATTGTTAATATAAGCTCAATTAATCTAACTAAGAACCCAATCCAACATTCCAGAACTAAACACATAGAAGTTAAACACCACTTTGTAAGAGATCATGTAGCCAGGGGTGAGATAGTCCTTAAGCATATAGATTCTAAATCTAACTTACCTGACATATTCACCAAACCCCTACCTGAGACTGAGTTCAGCTCACTAAGAAGGCAGCTAGGATTATGTTTGGTAGAATAGGATTACTCTACTTCTGTTTTAAAAAAAACTACTTTATTTGAGTTGAAAATCAGTTTTTAAAATAATTTTAAAACTGTTTTACTTGATTTCAAAATCATCTTTTACTTAGTTTGAAAAATCTTTTTGGCATTTCTTTTTAAAATAATTTTTTGACTTAGTTTTTTTGGAAAAACAACCCCTTCAAAACTAGGGTTTTTTCGTAAATGGACTTAGCTTAGGTCCTAACCCTAGAACTGCATGCACCTATAGATCTAGAAGCCAGCATCTCGCAAGCACCTTAGGGTACTTTTGACTGATAACCTAGAATGGGTTGAGATGCTTAGGTCTTTGCCTTAATTCAAGATGCTTTAAGTCAGTGCATCTGCAGTAATTGGGGCACTAAATACAAATGAAACAGTAATCAGGTTAAGTGTCAAGTTTAGAAAATCTAACTTGAACAGAAATCTTAACTTGACTAACCCTAGCAAAAACTACTGTTTATAACAGTTAGTAAATAGCTAATTGGGTTAGACAGGACCCGACAAAGAAATATCAAATTGATTTGGTCTAATTTATATCTTGAATTGGTTCAGTACAACATATTATTTTACTATATCCTTGTGCAATTTAGTTTTTCTATATTGCTTTGTTTTTTTTATATATGGCAAAAGGGGAGAGAGTGAAAAGGAGAGAAGATTTGAAAATTAAAATTTTTATTTTCTGTATCCTTTCTTCAAAAAGTACTTAATTTAAAAGTTGCCTTCAAAACCGTCTTTTTCAAAACTCTTTCCAAGTACTTGACTTAGATTGTTTTCAAAAATTTCCAAGTACTTGACTTAGATTGTTTTCAAAAATACTTGACTTAGATTGTTTTCGAAAATATCCAAGTACTTGACTTAAATTGTTTTCAAAAATTTCTAAGTACTTGACTTAAATTGTTTTCAAAAATTTCCAAGTACTTGACTTAAAAGATTTTCCAAGTGCCCAACCAAAATTTTTTTTGGAAAAGATTTTCTAAAACTTCTTTTGAAAAATGTTCTAACTGTTGAAAAATTAAATTCCATCATTAGACTTAGAAATTTTTCAAACCCCACGAACCTTTGAAAAACCTAGGGGGAGATTCCTTCCAGGGGGAGGAAACTAAACTAGTATTTTACCTATTTCAATTAACTTAACTTTTTGAATCGGGTTGCCATAAATCAAAAAGGGGGAGATTGTTGGTGCAGGGAACACCTAACTCGAACCTGGGTTTTGATAATGGCAAAGGTTTCAAAAGTTAAGATATAATGTTGATCTAACATGTTCACTAAGTATACAGGAAAAGAAGCCCTAGGTACACTAGGCACGAAGTCCTGGTCGAGGACTGGGCACGAAGTCCTGGCAAGGAGCTGGGCACCGAAGACCTACTCGAAAGATGGGCAAGAAGTCCTGGTTGAGGGCTGGGCACGAAGCCCTAGCAAGGAGCTGGGCACGAAGTCCTGGCAAGGAGCTGGGCACCGAAGACCTGTTCGGAAGGTGGGCACGAAGACCTGGTCAGGTGCATCAAGCAAAAGTCCAACCAGAGGAGCCGGTTGGTAAAAGGTAACTCTCCTAAGTGGAGTAGGTGAGGACGCGTTCCCCGTCAAGGGAACAGTAGGCATTGGCTCGACCTAGGGCTCCATTTGGAGACCCAAAGTCAGAACCAAGACAGCTACGGCTGTAAAATTCACTAACATGCTTGCTTTGTATTGTTTGGTACTAACCCTGAATGCAGGACTCAAGGAACGAGTTTCTGCAGCCCAGAACGCCCCAAAGGAGAGAGGCAGCAGCTAGGTTGGGCGCCCGGGAGGTCCCGGGCGCCCTAAGTCAAAGCCAAACAAGAGTTAAGCAAGAAAACGCTTCGGAGGCACACTGGACCGGGCGCCCCTTGCTCCCGGGCGCCCCGGTGCTCCCGGGCGCCCCGGATGCCTTGAGCTCCCTGGGTCCAAGCCAACGAAGCAGATAGAGTTCAAGTCAGCGAGAAGCCAGCCGACCAAGTCAATTTGGGCGCCCCCATCTAACCTCGAGCCCGATCCTGGAGGGATAAAGGCTGACCGAGAAGTTTGCGGATCGAGTGACACGTGGAGGGCCCCCCCAGCATCTCGGGCGCCCCCAAGTGCACTATATAAGGGGCTCGACCCCCAAGGCTTCTGAAATATTTCTTCCAATGCCAATACACTCTTCAACTCACGCGCTCTGCTCCGGAAACCTCCCAACTCGAGATTCAAGCACCGACGACGACCCTCTGCTCCGAAGCACGATCCACACCGGGTGTCGGTAACAAAGAGTTTAACTTTTAGTTTACTGTACTACAACTGAAATATTTTTCTATAAACATTTGTGCACATATAGAATTGCCTGCAGTAAACTGTCAACGACCGTGGGCCTTGGAGTAGGAGACGACCGCGACTCCGAACCAAGTAAAATCGCTTGAGTTCTTGTGCTGTGTTTTCAATTCCGCTGCGTATTCTCTTAACATCGAATCCAAAAAGTTTTTAATGATATTCACCCCCCCCCCTCTATCGTTTTCTCTCGATCCAGCACCATTTCCCATCGACCATCTCGTGTCGTATCAAACGATCCAAAGTTGCAATTTAGCCAATTACCAAAATTGGCCTTGCACTTTGCTCAATCGTTTGATCGCGGAAAAGATGACGAGTGGATCACCGGCTTTTGTGTTTATGGTCGGGGTCCAATTAAGAATTTATTAAATATATTTTGCAAGCAAAACATAATATTCTAACATATAAAATGACGAGACATATCCACACAACACATGTTCGACATAAGGAAATAGAAAGGAGCATATCGAAGGTTATACCTTTTCGATCACCTCGCGGTCTTCTATCTTATGTCCCTCCCTTCGCGAACATCATGTGGGTGACGATCTATCGCGATCCGAGATCACCAAGAGCACCAACCAACCCAGTTCTTTAACAGGCCGAAAACCCTAAGCCCTAGGGTTTGCGCCGCCAGCACCTCCTCCTCTCCCTTTGCGCCTCCGTCCATCGGAGCCAGCTCCAAGTCCTTCGGATCAGCGGTTCACCTAGAGAGGAAGATGAAGAAGAAGATAAGAGACAACCTTCTTCTCAACCACAAAAACCCACACCACCTCTTCTTCTCCTTGCTTGCGGCGCCGGCACAACCCAAGGTTGTGCCGCCTAAAGACCGTCGTCGGCCCCTTTTCCGACCTCCCTGAGCACCACGGAATGTAGAGAACTCCTCTACCTTGCTTCTGAAAGCCTCAGCCGTAGATTGAAGGAGGGGAGAATAACCAAGGAGTTTCCTCCTCTTCTTCTTGTTGTGCCGCCTAGAGAGAAAGAGAGAGGGAGAGGGAGAGGGATTTTGGTCATGGCTCTAGGATTGATCAATTGGTTTTGTTTCTTGATCTCATAGGGTATTTATAGGGCTAAGGCAGGGACCAAGAGGAGGAGTTGGTTCTGTAGGATCGATGCCATCGATAAAGGGGGGGGGTGAATATCGACCATGAAAATCTTTCGGTAAACATCGTAAATCATTCGAACATTCTAAGATCAGACTTAGTAGCACAGCAGAAAAGTAAAATAGAAAAAGAAAATCAATACTGCAGACACATGGGATTTATTTACTTGGTTCCCAACCCCCCTGGGTCAGTACGTCCAAGGCCTATGTACTCGGCGTGAGTCCACTATTGGTCTCCTTTCCAGAATTTCCGGAGGCGGAGAAAACTCGTCTTACAGTTGATAGTTACAAGCACAAGTACAGAAAAGTAAGTACGGAATAAATGCAAACCGAACAAAACAAAGTCAGACGCTCGACCGATCTGGACCTCCGAAGTGCCGCGCACTTCCACCTGGAGCCTCTCGATCGTAGAGCCTCATCTTTAGCACGTCGTCGTCGGTCAAAATGATCAGAATAGCACTTAGCAGTTGTGTTTGAAGCAGAGGGATCGAAGACCCTTATATAGGCTTCATACGGGCGCCCTGGACGTCGGGGGCGCCCCTAAAAACCTGATCAAACCTTATCCCCGTGTCGACCTCGCCGCGGCTGATAAAACTTCTGACCAGGGCGCCTGAGAGAAGGCTTATCTTGTGTTTCGACCTCGAAACAGCAAAACAACTTTTAACTTGGGTGCCCTCGTCGTCCCGGGCGCCCTGCTTGAAGCCTATTCTGCTTACCACACGAAACCTGCTTTTTTTCTTCTTTGGCTTGGGCGCCCCCATCAATGGGGGCGCTTGGATGCATGGGGGCGCCCCCACTGATGGGGGTGCCTGCTTCAAAGCCTCCAGCCCAGTTTTTTCCCTGCTATGTTTTCCAATCTTGGTACCTGCAAGATACACACATACAAAGCATATATACACACATCCTTAACTTTAAGGACTTGGTTCGGACCTCGGATTTCCACGAAACCCTAGGTCGAACCGATGCAAGTTCCCACCCCCGAGAACGCGCCTTTCACCTACTCCTTTCAGGAGATGGTTGCCACCCAGTCCTTCGGGTGGACTTTTGCCCAGCAGCCCTTCGCCAGGTGCCTAGCAGTCCTTCGCCAGGTGCCTAGCAGTCCTTTGCCATGTGCCTAGTGGTCCTTCTCCAGGTCTTAGTCTCCTAGCATCCCTTCTCTAGGTGACCAGCAGCCCTTCGCCAGGTCTTCAACTCCTAGCAGCCCTTCGCTAGGTGCCTAGCAGTCCTTCGCCAGGTCTTCAACTCCTAGCAGCCCTTCGCTAGGTGCCTAGCAGTCCTTCTCCAGGTCTTCAACTCCTAGCAGCCCTTCGCTAGGTGCCTAGCAGCCCTTTGCTACGACTTAGTGCCCAATCCATGATCAGGACTTAGTGCCTAGGTTAACTAGGACTTTTCTTCACTTTGGTTACTTCTCTCCTAACTCCCCTTTGTCTGTTCACTGTGTCACTGACTTAAGTAAATAGTCAAGCATTAAAACACTTAGAGGAGAACATCATTGATGCAATTTGCACCAACAATCTCCCCCTTTTTGATGTTTGATAATAACTTAATTTAGATTGGTTTAAAGGGCTAACTTACTATCCTTGGGATAGAAACCAAAAAAAAGTTTTGAAACTACATTTTTTATCTTTGGGAGAAAAAAATTTCTAACTTAAGTGCACCTCTCCCCCTTTGTCATACATAAAAAATCACCAGAAATACTTGCGCCAACAATGAGAACATTTGGTTCTTTTTGAAAATACTTAGTATAAGTTTTTGAGGACATAGCATAAAACTAAGTACTTGAACTCAGAAAACTTAACCAATATTATTTTTTTTTTGAGAAAATACCGTATTTTGGAAAGAATACTGTGAGTTTTGAGAGGTATAAATACTTTGAAAAATGATCTTTGAAACATGCAAGTATTTTTTGAAAAACTAGATTGATCCGTTTTGGAAGATCTAAGTACTTTTGAAACATATTATGCAATTTTTGACAATCTAAGTATTGGTACTTAGAAAAATATTAGAATTTTTTAAAAACATAAGTACTTTGAAAAATATGATTTTTGAAAAATTAAGTATTTTGAAAAATATGAATTTTGAAAAATTAAGTACTTTGAAATTATTATGAATTTTGAGAAGCATAAGTACTTGACATGGTTTCTTTTCCAGTCTGACACAATCCTAGGAAACCTTGTTGACCACAAGGACAGTTTCCTACGTGTCCTAGAAAATTCTCCAAATTCAAGTAAGTATTATTTATGAACAGAATTTTAAAAAAAATGATAGTATTTTGAAAATATATGTACGTACATTTTGAAAAATGTGTGAATTTTTGAAGACATAATATTGTACTTGACTTGGTTTATTTTCCAGTCTGACACAGTCATAGGAAACCTTGTTGACTACAAGGACATTTTCCTAAGTGTCCTAGAAATTCTTCAACCCAAGTAAATATTATTTCAAAAATAATTTCATAAGCCACAAAAATTCTGAAAAATTGAATAATAGTATTTTGAAAGACTTATATTTTCAGCAAGATTTTGAAGATATAGTTCATGGAAATAAAATAATTCTTTTAATTTGACCTCTCCCTAAACTTGACCCAGTCCTGGGAAGCTTGTTGACCACAAGTACTCTTCCTCTGAGTCTTTAGGATTTGGTTCAGATAAAAAAGAATTATTTAACTATTTAAAAAAAATAAATGATTACCAAAAAAATTTCCTGAAGTTCTTTCTTTTGACTCAGACTCCCCCTAAATTTGACACATCCTAGGAGTCCTTGAAGATCATGAAGTGGACCTTCCTCTGTGTCTTTAGGGTTTATCAAAATCAAAAGGCACTTTTTTTTTAACATATAATTTTTAAAACATAAGCCTTTTTCGAAAACACAAGTGATAATGATTTAAAGCACAGTTTTCGAAAAGTATTTTCAAATGATAGTAATGTTTAAAGTGCAGTTTTCGAAAACTATTTCAAAAAAAATAAAAAGCACTCCCCCTGTACCCGATACCGTTTGACTTTATCTAAGTGCCTTAAGGAACTTTAGTGTTATCCTAAGAGGTTTGTGTCTAATTGCGTGAGTCAAACAATTTTTAAAAAGATATAATTTTTGAAAACATGTAATATATATATTCAATCAGACAAGCATGAATTCCATAAAAACATTATTATGTTTAAGCACTATTTTGAAAATATATTTTTAAGAAAATATTCTAGCAATTTTGAAAAACAGTTTTGAAAAATATTTTTTAATTTATTAGTCCTTAACATCTCACCCATTCTAGATGTCTCAATACAACAAGCATGGTTGCCTTATAGGTGTATTGTGAGATGCTTGAATCATTTTTCTTAATTTATTATTAACTCTAAGATTTAACTGAAGCTTGTGTTAGATTCAAATCTGACAATAGTAAAGTGAATTTGGTTTTCAATAATCGGCTTCCAGGTCTTGGCGAGGCACTAGGTCTTCTTTGGCCGTAGCCTTATTGGATCATCAACCCTTTCCTTGACAAATCCTTTTATTGAAAATCCATTTTCAAGTTACTCCTTGAAAGATTTTGGTCTAACTAGTTTGGGTCTTGGATCGGTAGCTTCGGCTAGTTCCACCAGTCTAAAGAGACCAAGTAGAGTATACTTGACCTTATTAGAAAAGGCTTCCCTAACGTACTATCATCTCACCTCCTCCCAATACTAGGTTGATCAAGTTTCAATTATTCTTTTTTCTATAGCCGTTCTAAACTATGCATAATTTAAATATGAATGACATGTCATATATTTAAAAGAATTAGCAAATGCATGGCATGACAAGTATGCATGAGTCATACAAGTCCGAAGCATTTTAATTACGTTTCTAAATATGTATCAAATTTCTGATTTGATACATGTCGTATGAACCGGTGAATATGTCAACCCATTTTAACATATTTAATTTTATTAAATTAATTGTTGCGGTTTTGGTAAGATTTTAGTTTGAGTTTGAGTTATTTAAGATTCGGTTGGATTCAAGATAATTAAGAATTGAAGTTGAATTAAATAATTGAGATTGAATTAATTAATTTGAATTAATTTGATTGAGTTAATTTAATTGAATTAATTAAGATTGAATTGAATTTATTAATTAATTTAAATTTAATTATTTAAGATTGAATTAAGTTAATTTAAGTTTAATTAATTAAGATTTGAATTAATTTAAGTTTAATTAATTTGAATATGAATAATAAAGATTTAATTAATTTGGATTTGAATAATTAAGATTTAATTCATTTGAATTGGAATAATTAAGATTTAATTAATTTGAATTGGAATAATTAAGATTTAATTATTTTGAATTTTAATAATTAAGATTTAATTAATTTTAATTTGAATAATTAAGATTTAATTAAGATTTAATTTGAATTTAATTAGGATTTAATTTGAATTAAATTTAAATAGGATTTAATATGAATTTAATTTAATTAGGATTTAATAAGACTTTAATTTAAATTTAATTTAATTAGGATTTAATTTGAATTGAATTTAATTTAATTTAATTAGGATTTAATTTCAATTAATTTAATTATGATTGAATTTGAATTTAATTTAATTAGGATTTAATTTGAATTTAATTTATTAGAATTTAATTTAATTTAATTAGGATTTAATTTGAATTAATTTAATTTAATTAGGATTTAATTAAAATTAATTTAATTTAATTAGGATTTAATTTGAATTAATTTAATTTGAATTTAATTTAATTAGGATTTAATTTGAATTAATTTAATTAGGATTTAATTTGAAGTTAATTTAAATTTAATTTAATTAGGATATAATTTAAATTTAATTTAATTAGGACTTAATTTGAATTTAATTTAATTTAATTTAATTTGAATTAATTTAATTAGGATTTAATTTGAATTTAATTTAATTAGGATTTAATTTGAATTTAATTTAATTTGAATTTAATTTAATTTCAATTTAATTTAATTAGGATTTAATTTGAATTTAATTTAATTAGGATTTAATTTGAATTTAATTTAATTAGGATTTATTTGAATTTAATTTAATTAGGATTTAATTTGAATTTAATTTAATTTAATTTAATTACGATTTAATTTGAATTTAATTTAATTAGGATTTAATTTGAATTTAATTTAATTGAATTTAATTTGAATTAATTTAATTAGGATTTAATTTGAATTTAATTTAATTATGATTTAATTTGAATTTAATTTAATTAGGATTTAATTTGAATTTAATTTAATTAGGATTTAATTTGAATTGATTTAATTGGATTTAATTTGAATTAATTTAATTGAATTAAGATTTAATTTGAATTAATTTATGATTTAATTAGGTAAAACCTGACTAATTAAGGTTGAAATGATTAATTAACAGTTGTGGGTCTAAATTCATAATTTTCATTATTTTGAAAATTTCTAACTCATCCTTATTTTTCTTTTCATGTTTTTCTAGTAATTCTAATTTATTTGAACATTTGTGATTTTTATTAACTATGACCTTTATCTTAGAAAATTCTATCTCCTCCTCAAGATTAGATCTTTTAATATCCTCAAAGTAGGTGGAGTAAAGTGGGTCAGTAGTTAATTTTTCAAGATTATATAAGGGAATAATTAAATTATTATCTAAAGAGATATCATCTCCACTATCTTCAGAATTATCCTTATTATCCTCAGAATTTTCAAATTTAAATTCATAGCTATCTAAAGAATTTTCAAATTTGGGTTCAGGTTTATACAAAAGGTTTTTAAATTTGAATTCATAATTATCTAAGAGATTTTTATATTTTAATTCAGAATTATCAGAGTTAAAATTAAGATTAATTTCGGAATTATCATCAAGAATTTTAACATTATCTGATTTAATTTCAGGAGTACCGGTAGTATTACCAGATCTAATTTTTGAATTGACATTAAAAATTAAAGAGTTAATTTTTGATATTTTAACATTATTTACATTTTCTAATTGATCATTCAAAATATTAATTTGCCTACTTACACAATTTAATTTTTCAGTAACATTATCTAAACAATTTACATAAGAAATTGCAGGAGATTTGAAAATTTTCGGAACATAAATCTTACGTACCTTTGCCGGACATTTATTTTTGTAGTGTCCGAATTTCTTGCATTTGAAGCATCTGATGTGATTTTTTTTCCCGAACTTCTGGCGCTGGTACTTCCTTTGTCGCCGGTGGTGTAGACCGAGTCCTACGAGTAGGACACTGATTTTTATAGTGCCCTCTCTCCCTGCATGTGAAACAAATAATATGCAATTTAAAATTAGACATTAAAAAAATGTACCTGATTCACCTCTAGGCTCCCCCTCAACTCCTGGCGTCGTTGCTCCGTCGGCGGTTAGTCCGGTGAAGAGCGGCCTAGCTCTGATACCACTTGTAGGATCGGTGCCATCGATAGAGGAGGGGTGAATATCGACCGTGAAAATCTTTCGGTAAACTTCATAAATCTTTCGAACGCTCTATGATCAGAGTTAGTAGCACAGCGGAAAAGTAAAACAGAAAAAGAAAAACAATACAGCAGACACGCGGGATTTATTTACTTGGTTCCCAACCCCCCTGGGTTAGTACGTCCAAGGGCTATGTACTCGGCATGAGTCCACTGTTGGTCTCCTTTCCGGAATTTCCAATGGCGGAGATAACTCATCTTACAGTTGATAGTTACAAGCACAAGTACAGGAAAGTAAGTACGGAATAAATGCAAACCGAACAAAACAAAGTCTGACGCTCGGCCGATCTGGACCTCCGAAGTGTCGCGCACTTCCTCCTGGAGCCTCCCGGTCGTAGAGCCTCGTCCTTAGCGTGTCGTCGTCAGTCAGAATGATCAGAATAGCACTTAGCAGTTGTGTTTGAAGCAGAGGGGTCGAAGGCCCTTATATAGGCTACATACGGGCGCCCTGGACGTCGGGGCCGCCCCTAAAAACCTGGTCAAACCGTATCCACGCGCCGACCTCTCCGCGGATGATAAAACTTCTGACCAGGGTGCCTGGGACCTCCCGGGAGCCTGAGAGAAGGCTTATCTTATGTTTCGATCTCGAAACAGCAAAACAGCTTTTAACATGGGCGCCCTCGTCGTCCCGGGCGCCTTGCTTGAAGCCTATTCTGTTGGTGCCCCGGTTGGTTTTGTTGCGATCAACCAAGTTAGGTTAAGTCCTGTTGGTTTTAATCCCTCTGCTAAGTGTGCAGGAACTTAGGTACGGAGGAAGTCAAGTGTAAGACGTAGCGGGCGAGAAGGATTGCGTGGGGAAGTGAGCCGACGGGCTCAGTACAATCCGAGGGACGCGGAAGCTACGGAAGAGTACGTCGGTGGAGCGAGAAGGACGCGTGCGGTGTCCGAGGGACGAGAAGCCGGGAGGAAGGACGCTCGAGGGGCGAAAGACCAAAGTCGGGTTCGGGTGAGCCTAACTCCGGTTGGTGGGAAATCACCCAGAAGACGAAGAATCAAAATGACTGGTCCAAGCACCCAAAAGAAAAGAGAAAATTATTTGGTTCCAAAAAGGATCTAACTCGAGACCTCAATAAGACACACCCACTTACCATTTGGGATAAAGGGCGATGGCAGTAAAATGTTGCCTATATTACTACTTAGAGATTACAACAGTGACATGGAGATTCCAACAGCCATCTCGAGCCATCTCGAGAAAAGATAAAGTTTTAATTAAAACTTTATTTCTTAAAAGATAATGTTATATTATCCTTTAATCAAATCCAATGGATGCAGTTTAATCCCATCCAAGATCAACCATCCAGATTATATCCATGGATCAATGGCCAAGAGAAAAGTCATCAATGATCAACAATCCAGATTTATTCTCTTATGCTATAAATAGACTTAGAGGTTTTCCTTTAATTTTCAATCATTCACTTCATTCTTGTAATTCTCTCTAAAGTCTAGCGTGCTTTTGTTGTAAGGCTTCTCCGCCACAAGGAGATTTTAATTGAACGTCCACTACCTTGGAAGCAACATTCTTAGTTGCGACCAAGTTTTTTTTAAAGATGAGTGCCTTCCATTTCATAATTTGTTTCCGTCTATTCACCCCCCTCTAGCCGGACCAACCCGATCCAACAAGTGGTATCAGAGCCAGGCCACCGCAGAAGGACTAACCACCAACTGCAGCAAATTTTATGATGGTTGGACCAGTGATATACCCGCCTAAGTTTGAGGGGGAGTTCGCGGCATGGAAACGGAAGATGCAGGTATTTTTTACTACGGATTATGAATTATTAATTATTATGAAAAATGGCTATGCAGCTCCCAAAGACAATGAAGGAAAGATCAAGGATCCTGATTCTTGGAACAAGAAGGAACAAGTTGATGCTGTAGCAAACGGAAAGGCAAAATTTCATCTGTTGACCGTCCTCCCAGAGCAAGATGTGAACCGGATCGGTAAGTACGAATCGGCGAAGGAACTTTGGGAAAAATTCTTGGAACTGCACGAAGGAACCTCGGAGGCAAAACTTGCGCGACGAGATGTTCTTCAAAGCCGACTGACCAATCTACGGATAGAAGACGGAGAATCTATTGCGAGATTACATGCAAAGGTAAAAGAACTAATCACAAGCCTCGAAAATCTCGGAGAAAAGGTAACTAATCGCGATGCTCAAAGGTACGCTCTAAACGCATTTCCGAGAACCCCAGAGTGGACCTCGGTAATCGATGCGTATTATATTTCAAAAGATCTAGAAATAAGTACGTTAGAACAGTTATTTTCTACTTTGGAACTTCATGAATCTCGCTTTGTAGAAAAGAACAGGAATGCTGACAACATTGCGCTAAACACAAGGAAGATCCAACTCGACGAAGAATCTTCAACGGATGATGAAGAAACAACACTAGCGGTAAAAAAATTATGTAAATTCATTAATACTAACCCCTCGAATAAGGTGCAGAGAAAGAAAAAACAAACAGTCTGATGCTACAACTGCAATGAGGAGGGACACCTGAAAGATCAGTGCCCTAAACTCAAGAACCAGCCAAAGAAGAAAAAGGCACTAAAAGCCACTCGGGACAAGACCTCGTCAGATCATGAATCGGAAGCCGAAGAGTTCGTCAGACTTGCATTGATGGCAAGCCACCAAGACAAAATGAAGAAAGCACCTCGGGAGAAAGCATCAATGAAGAGGAAGGTCCTAACTTCGAAACTGACCTGGTAAGTGAGGTATGTCTACTTCCACCTGCTCGAATCTACTCAGTAATAAAATCCATTCATAAGTCGATGAATAAATTGGAGATAGAAAACTCTGAGTTAAAATAAAGATTTTGCACTGTATGCTCATCTGTTCTATCCGACCAACTAAAAATAGAAAATGAAAATGTGAAGAATCTAGTTGAGAAATTAGAAAATGATATTGCATGTTTAAGAATTAAAAAGAATTTTTATCCTGAAAATCTGAACTGGTATGTTAAAAATCATAAGGGCCAGATTAAGAAAATTCTTAGAAATTATATTCCTCCAAAGTTTTTGATTAACCCCGTAGATGAAAATTTATTCTATGTCCCAAAATCAATATTGAATTAATTTTCTGGTATTTATGAAAAACAAAATTGACTAATATTTATTTCGATCTGAGTTTACTAGAGAAAATTAATTTTATATTTTCCCTTCCCTATTTTTTTGTCCCATTTTTGCTGTGACCAAAGGGGGAGAGTAGTTTATGTTTGGGGGAGGTTATGTACATGATTGAAAAAAAAATTATTTTTTTATATGCTTAATTCTGTGGTTATGTACATGATTGCAAATTTTTTTTTATTTTTTTATATGCTTAATTCTGTTACAATATTTATTATTGTTTGTTGTTTATCCCTAACTATACTTGGGTTGATGCACATCAAAAAGGGGGAGATTGTTGGCGCCCCGGTTGATTTTGATGCGATCAACCAAGTTAGGTTAGGTCCTGTTAGTTTTAATCCCTCTGCTAAGTGTGCAGAAACATAGGTACGGAGGAAGTCGAGCGTAAGACGCAGCGGACGAGAAGGATTGCACTGGGAAGTGAGCCGACGGGCTCGGTACAATCAAAGGGGCGCGGAAGCTGCGGAAGAGTACGTCGGTGGAGCGAGAAGGACGCGCGCGGTGTCCAGGGACGAGAAGCAGGGAGGAAGGACGCTCGAGGGGCGAAAGGCCGAAGTTGGGTTCGGGTGAGCCTAACTCCGGTTGGCCGGAAATCACCCAGAAGACGAAGAATCAAAAAGACTGGTCCAAGCGCCCAAAAGAAAAGAGAAAATTATTTGGTGCCAAGAAGGATCTAACCCGAGACCTCAACAAGACACGCTAACCCACTTACCATTTGGGATAAAGGGCGATGGCAGTAAAATATTGCCGATAATACTACTCTGAGATTACAACAGCGACATGGAGATTCCAACAGCCATCTCGAGCCATCTCGAGGAAAGATAAAGTTTTAATTAAAACATTATTTCTTAAAAGATAATGTTACATTATCCTTTAATCAAATCCAATGGATGCAGTTTAATCCCATCCAAGATCAACCATCCAGATTACATCCATGGATCAACGGCCAAGAGAAAAGTCATCAACAATCAACAATCCAGATTTATTCTCTTAGGCTATAAATAGACCTAGAGGTTTTGTTTTAATTTTCAATCATTCAATTCATTCTTGTAATTCTCTCTAAAGTTTAGCGTGCTTTTGTTGTAAGGCTTCTCCGCCACAAGGAGATTTTAATTGAGCGTCCACTGCCTTGGAAGCAACGTTCTTAGTTGCGACCAAGTTTTTATTAAAGACGAGTGCCTTCCATTTCATAATTTGATTCCGTCTATTCACCCCCTCTAGCCGGACCAACCCGATCCAACATATTTTGCTTACCACACGAAACCTACTTTTTTTCTTCTTTGGCTTGGGCTCCCCCATCAATGCGGGCGCCTGGATGCATGGGGGCGCCCCCACTGATGGGGGCACCTGGCTTCAAAGCCTCCAGCCCAGTTTTTTCCCTGCATTGTCTTCCAATCTTGGTACCTGCAAGATACACACATACAAAGCAAATATACACACATCCTTAACTTTAAGGACTTGGTTCATACTTCGGATTTCAATGAAACCCTAGGTTGAACCGACGCAAGTTCCCACCCCCGAGAACGTGCCTTTCACCTACTCCTTTCAGGAGACGGTTGCCACCCAGTCCTTCGGGTGGACTTTTGCCCAGCAACCCTTCGCCAGGTGCCTAGCAGCCCTTCGCCAGGTTTTCAATGCCTAGCAGTCCTTCTCCAAGTGCCTAGAGGTCCTTCGCCAGGTCTTAGTCTCCTAGCAGCCCTTCGCTAGGTGCCCAGCAGCCCTTCGCCAGGTCTTCAACTCCTAGCAGCCCTTTGCTAGGTGCCTAGCAGTCCTTCGCCAGGTCTTCAACTCCTAGCAGCCCTTCGCTAGGTGCCTAGCAGTCCTTCGCCAGGTCTTCAACTCTAAGCAGCCCTTCGCTAGGTGCCTTGCAGTCCTTCGCTAGGACTTTGTTTCCTAGCAGTCCTTCGCTAGGTTCCTAGCAGCGTTTGCCAGGACTTAGTGCCCAATCCATGATCAGGACTTAGTGCCTAGGTTAACTAGGACATTTCTTCACTTTGGTTACTTCTCTCCTAACTCCCCTTTGTCTGTTCACTGTGTCACTGACTTAAATAAATTGTCAAACATTAAAACACTTAGAGGAGAACATCATTGATGCAACTTGCACCAACAGGTTCTTGGCCCGCTGATAACCGTTTTAGTCGTGTTATGGTTTCAAATACAATTAAAGTGTCGAACTCCTCCAAACTAATGTAGTATAGAGTAACTCAAGTCGTCTCTCTCAAGGACTGTAATGATAGGTTCATAATTCTAGGATTCCAAGATATTGGTTTTGGATTTTTGGATCTTAAACTGGGGTTTAGATTTGAACGCTAAGACTATGAAAAGAAAGAGAAAAGCAAGTATGAAGTCTAATCCTAATTATGAAAGACAATGCAGGTAAGGAAATCTAATGTAATCTAAATGATACTTGCAAGGATTAAAAGCAACATAAAGTAAAGCAATTAACAAAACCCAGACTAATCAAACCTAATTACATCCAAATAAAAACAAGAGTTCAAAGCAATTAGAAAAGATAGAACAAGCAAGAATTGAGCAAAACAAAATACTTGAAATTAAACCTAACTATTGAAGCATTTTGTCAAACAACTTCTAAGCATTCTTCCAAATGACATGAGTTCGTGCAATTCTAAAACATGGGAGAACAATTCAATACAACCATCAACAATCAATCACAAACATTCATCAATAAACACCAACAAAGGAATAACCAAATACTAGAAAATCAATCCAGCACAAAAAGGACATCAATAAGCACAGCATCCTTCCCATCAGAGTATCCACCATATATGAAAAACCAATAAGATGCGCCTATGGAAACTGAGCTGCCTGATGACTATGAAGGCTGATAGAAGGTTGCGGCGTCGGGGATTGAAGTGGTTGTTGTCGGTCGGCGGCTGTGAAGAGGTGATAGAGGAAGCTTCACCCGGCTGCTGTGATGGAAGGAGATGGGGATGAGGTGGAGTCCTCTCTAGGGTTTGCGGATGAAGGGCCGAAGAGGAGAAATCGCGTGAGACCGACGGGTGCTGTCTAGGGTTCTTCTCCTCTTCCTTACCGATCGGGATTGAGAGGGATGGAGGGATAGGTAGCCGGCCGGAGGTAGTGAGGAGATGAGGTGGATGGCGGGCATCTCCGGTCGGCGACTGTAAGGTTGGGAGAAGATGTCGCCCTTGGGAGAAGATGGAGTCTCCGTCCAGGAAGTGTCTAGTGTGTGGAGATACGATCTAGCCGATGAGATCAGGTCAAGAGATGATAATTGAATGGAAGTAGTCGCGGATCCCCTTGATTTTGGCCCAACCTCAGGTTCAGACAAACCATGGGTTCAACCAAGGCATGGGTTCAACCAAGCTCTTGTGTGCCTTTGATGTTCAACCCAAAACTTGGGTTCAGCCCAGTTTTGACTTCTGGTTCGGTCCAACCCTTCTTCTCCTTCAATGAAGCATGATTCAATTCCTTTGATCATGGGTCCAAGCCTTGGTCCAAGGTCAATCTTTAATTCCCTACAAAAATCATGAAATAATATCAAAATTTAGAGGAAATTATAATAAGCTCCAAAAATAAATCCTAATCGTAAAATATGATATAAACATGATTTAAGCGTACGAGAGGATAAAAAATGCTAAATAAATGAGCAAATACAATGATATAAAATGTTAATTCCCCCACACTTAAAACTTGCCTCAGACAATGTAATAAAGCATGATAACATCTAAAACTCACAATAATAGAGGCTAATAATAGACAAATAAAAATGTACTCATCATGCAATCACCCTATGCTCTCATGCTCAAGGGAAGAATAAGCTAATAAAGATATGACAGTGAGAATACAATAACAATGAAAAGATCTGACAAAGGAAAGACAGTGAAACATGAAAGCAATAGGTGAAATGCTCACCAGTAATCGTAGCAAAGTAGAGGGAAAACTAAGAGATCAATAAGAAAGTTTGCCTCCATCATATTCATGTAAGCTTATGTTAATGTAATTTCAAAAAGAATCAAAGCAAGTTCTAGAGTGTCAAGTATCACAAATGTTATCACACATAGGAGTATTAAGGCTAAGCATGGTAATATCCTCACTAGGTGAATAATAAAAAAAATATCATGCTTAATCTAACAAGATAGAATCCATCACCACAACAAATGATGAGATGCAATTAATGTCCCCAAGCATACCAAGGAAACCAAAACTCAATAGTCAGACTTAACCATCTTTTATGATTCTCAAAGCATAATAAAAGAACATGTAGGAAGATACAACTAGAAATCAAGTAAGGTTTATTCAAGACGAAACAAAAGCAGAATGAGAAAACAAAGTGTGAATGCAAAGTATGAAAGCAAACAAATATGCAAGTATAAACATAAAGAAAAATAAAAAAAAGGAAAGAAAAGGAACAAACTCCCCTTTATGTAGGATAGAGAGCACGCAGCATCCATCTTGGGAGAACTATCCTCCTATGATCAACCTCGTAGTGCGCAGATTTCTCCCTAATTAATTTTGTACAAGCATCTTCCGGTGGTTGGAGACGATTAAGGTTCAGAATCCATTCTTGGGGTAAATGATTAAAAGTCAAAGTGAACTCGACCCCTCCCACTGCATGCTCCTTAGAAGTCCTTCCGGGAGGTTGTAGGCTGTTAAGTTTGAGTACCCATTCTAGAAGCCTACGGGATCCTGCAAAATCATGTAAAGAGAATACCTCCCGCACACATGCAGGGTAAGAAAGGAATGAAATATAAACAACCTCTACACAAGATGAATCAAGATATGCATCACATCAAATGAAATCAATTTTGGGTACCTCTATGAATTTTTCAAAAACATTCTCTGCATATGATTTATCAAAAATTGTATCATAGACAATGAAATCAACCTGAGGTACCTCTATGGGTTTTTCACAATTAGTTTCTATACAGGATGTATCAAGACATGCATCACAGCCAATAAATGTATCAAAAATTTCACCACAGCCAACAGAGTCAACACTTGGTACATCCATGAATTTTTCACAATCAGGCTCAATACAAGATGAATCAAGAGATGTATCACAACCAATAATATATAGGTACCTCAATGAATTTTTCTAAACAATGAGGAGAAATACTTACCTGATCATGCTGGAGAATACCTAGAGGTTCTACAAGAGTAGATGCAACTATAGCCTCCTCCTGGTCATGTACAAGCTCCACTTCCATCTCAGGTTCTGGTGGGCATTCAACTAAGGAAGGTGATTCTTGGGTTCTTGCTTCCACCATGCAAGTCCCTACACTTCCATACTTATCCTCTGAATCTTCTGATATGTCACTCAATGTAGGTGATCCCTGGGGCTCAGTGCAATCCCCTACACCTATAGATTCCTCTCCAGTGCATGCTTCATCAATCATATCTGCCACAACCATATTAGAACAATTAGGACCAACAAAAACTATATCATCACAAAATAAAAGATGAGAAGGATCCTGTAGTGCTTCAGAATCAAGTCCAAGGCTGTCACAAGTTTTTCCATCCATCTCTTCCACTGCCTCTATAGATAATGACTGCCCAGTAGGTATGGGTGGTCCCTGGGGCTCAGTGCAATCCCCTACACTCTCAAACCTATCCTCTGAAGGCATCTTAATCAATATAGGTGGTCCCTAGGGCTTAGTGCAATCCCCTACACCTATAAAATCATCTGCAACAAAAAATGAGTCAGATATAGTCTTCAAATCTTCAGCCTCCCCTGTAGCTAACACCTCCTCCTAGTCATCCGAACTAGAATATCCTCTCTGAGCATCGATCTTGGTCCCTGCAGTCTGCATCTGACTAATGGTGGAGGATATCTGTCCAATTGGTTGCTCTATGTTCTGACTGGAAGCATCTGTCCTACTCTGAAACTGTCCATAGCCTTCCTGATGCTGCTGAAATGGAGCGTTACATTGCGGAAAATCCTTCTCAAATTGCTGCTGAAGCTGAGCACTAATCTGAGTGCTCAACTACTGAAAACTCCTCTCTTGTTGTTGCAGCAAATGAGTGAGGAGTGGCTCCAAAGTGAGTGAAAACTCCGGTTCTTGTTGCTAAACCGAATGTGACTATGAAGGCATAGGATCATCCTGTTGGTCTTGAAAGGTAGCATAAGGTTGCTGAAAACCATGAGTAGGCTGTAAATTCTGAAAATCAAATAGTTGGGGCTGATCAAATGAATAATTGGGCTGCTGAAGTTGTTGAAAATCAGTTTGCCAACTTGGTGGAGGTTGCTGAAAATTGTGACTCTGAAATAGCTGATCTGCTTGCTGAAAATGTTGGTTGAAAGGTTGAAAATTCTGGGGCGGTGAAGATGGAAAATTTTGCTGAAAATTCTGGAATGGTGGCTGATAAATTTGTTGTGAATGTGGCCATTCTTGCTGATCATAATTGAATAGTTGTTGGAAATCTTGAAAATTCTGCTGAAACTGCTGTTGTGGCCGCTGAAATGGTTGAAAATCTTGCTGAAAATTTGGATTATACCCTTGCTGAAAATTCTGAACTGGTGGTTGAAATTGCTGTGATGGCTGATTAAAATGTTAGCTTTGCTGAAAATCTGAATAGGGCTGCTGAAATTCTTGACACGACTGCTGGTAAGTGGATGAATAAGCATTTGTCCTTTGTTGACACTCCTTTAGCTTCAACAAACCTTTTAACTCCATCAAAAATTGAATCTCTAATTATTCATTTGAAGACATTTTGAACCTGCAGTCCTGTCACAAAACAAACAAAATGGCAGTACCCGTATACAAAAGGATAAAGCAAATAAGAATAGAATCAAATCCTAAAATTATCAAACACCACTACACTCCCCGACAACGGCGCCAAATTTGATAACCGTTTTAGTCGTGTTACGGTTTCAAATACAATTAAAGTGTCGAACTCCTCTAAACTAATGTAGTATAGAGTAACTCGAGTCGTCTCTCTCAAGGAATGTAATGATAGGATAATAATTCTAGGATTCCAAGATGTTGGTTTTGGATTTTTGGATCTTAAACTGGGGTTTAGATTTGAACGCTAAGACTATGTAAAGAAAGAGCAAAGCAAGTATGAAGTCTAATTCTAATTAATGAAAGACAATGCAGGTAAGGAAATCTAATGTAATCTAAACTATACTTGCAAGGATTAAAAGCAACATAAAGTAAAGCAATTAACAAAACCCAGACTAATCAAACCTAATTACATCCAAATAAAAACAAGAGCTCAAAGCAATTAGAAAAGACAGATCAAGCGAGAATTGAGCAAAACAAAATACTTGAAATTAAACCTAACTATTGAAGCATTTTGTCAAACAACTTCTAAGCATTCTTCCAAATGACATGAGTTCGTGCAATTCTAAAACATGGGAGAACAATTCAATACAAACATCAACAATCAATCACAAACATTCATCAATTAACACCAACAAAGGAATAACCAAATACTAGGAAATCAATCCAACACAAAAAGGACATCAATAAGCACAGCATCCTTCCCATCAGAGTATCCACCATATATGAAAAACCAATAAGATGCGTCTATGGAAACTGAGCTGCCTGATGACTATGAAGGCTGATGGAAGGTTGCGGCGTCGGGGATTGAAGTGGCTGTTGCCGGTCGGCGACTGTGAAGAGGTGATAGAGGAAGCATCACCCGGCTACTGTGATGGAAGGAGATGGGGATGAGGTGGACTCCTCTCTAGGGTTTGCGGATGAAGGGTCGAAGAAGAGAAGTCGCGTGAGATCGACGGGTGCTGTCTAGGGTTCATCTCCTCTTCCTTACCGATCGGGATTGAGAGGGAAGGAGGGATAGGTAGCCGGCCGGAGGTAGTGAGGAGATGAGGTGGATGGCGGGCATCTACGGCCGGCGACTGTAAGGTTGGGAGAAGATGTCGTCCTTGGGAGAAGATGGAGTCTCCGTCCAGGAGGTGTCTAGTGTGTGGAGATGTGATCCAGCCAATGAGATCAGGTCAAGAGATGATAATTGAATGGAAGCAGTCGTGGATCCCCTTGATTTCGGCCCAACCTCGGGTTCAGACAAACCATGGGTTCAGCCAAGGCATGGGTTCAGCCAAGCTCTTGTGTGCCTTTGATGTTCAACCCAAAACTTGGGTTCAGCCTAGTTTTGACTTCTGGTTCGGTCCAACCCTTCTTCTCCTTCAATGAAGCATGATTCAATTCCTTTGATCATGGGTCCAAGCCTTGGTCCAAGGTCAATCTTTAATTCCCTACAAAAAATCATGAAATAATATCAAAATTTAGAGGAAATTATAATGAGCTCCAAAAATAAATCCTAATCGTAAAATATGATATAAACATGATTTAAGCGTACGAGAGGATAAAAAATGCTAAATAAATGAGCAAATATAATGATATAAAATGCTAATTATCACCCGCTAATCGATCCAAACCCGATCCATTAATCAGGAGCCATTCCACTAAAGGATCCTAATTGAACTCACCTCACCAACCCCCATATTTTCATATGGGCTCCACATATTACGAGTCGTCCATCCCCCCGTGTTTAAGATCGCGCATGCTCGTTAATTAATTAAATTACTGATAATTTAACTTAATTAACTTCTGGGTCCTTGATTAGTACCACTCAACCTTTTCAACGTGCCGGATCAAATCCACCTGCAGGGTTTGGCACGATGCACCTTTTGAGCTCATCAAGGGGGCATCATCATCCTGACTCACCAGGACACGGATTTCGTCAATAATCATCGGCACATCATATTATTAATATTATTTCCCAACTTATCGGGTCTGTCGATCTAACAGAATAGATCTCGCTCATTAGTAAATCAAAGAAATAATAAATAATAATATATGCCCAATATTATTTCGAGATTAAGGGATTATCCTCCATAATAACAACGGAGGTCCTATCCAATTGTTTACTCAGTACAAAATTGGATAACCTCGGGTTTCGGTCCTACTCAATGCACTCATAGCACACTAGTGTAGTCCTATGGTCAAGACCAACCATACCTGACTACACTACAACATTCCCGATGGGTTGTCCAATTCCATCTATGTTGTGAGCCTCTATATATGCTAAGTAAGGTACTGATAACATGATCATCCGTGTGACACCACACACCATGTTATCTACAATGCTAAGCAATGGGACTTCGTGTATGTACTATTATAAAGAAACACCTAGTGTAGTGTGATTCTCTTTTCATAAAAGATGTTCATATAATAAAAGTCATGTCTTTCAGTATACACATCTAACAAAAATATGGGGGTTGGTGAGGAACTTCAATTAAGATCCTTTAGTGGAATGGATCTTAACCCCATGGGATCATGAAACTAAGGCTAATAATCCAATTGAGAACACAAGGCCTCTCTTTCTCTCTCCTAGGTCGAAACCCTTTTTGGGTTCTTGGTGGTCTTGTGAACTACCTCAGGTTACTAGCACAACTAAGGTAGTTCTTCCCGAAGTTGAGAGATCGTGTCCATGTGGATACGCATAGAGGCATGAACGTTTTAACGTGCAATAGATCCGACGCCACTTGGACGAGCGGGATAAACGTAAGGGCACACTCTAAAGGTATACACTTTAAATAGATCTATTAGATAGATGAACTTTGTACGAGTTTTCTTTCGCATGGATCACTCGAGGGATCTTGTTTCCACTGCGTTTTGTATTTTTGATGCCGAAAGATCCCCTGTTGATGATGTCTGACCTGATTGTTATTTTGGTGTGACATCGATTTAAGTTTAGGTGAGTGAGTAAGTTCGGCTTAAGTCCTGGTCGGGGACTGGGCACGAATCTCGGTGAGTGAAGTCGCGTCCCGGTGAGTGAAGACGGGTGATGTCAATCCTAGTGAGTGAAGCTGAGTCCCGGTGAGTGAAGCCGGTTGATGGAAATCCCGGTGAGTGAAGCCGGGTCCGATGAGTGAAGCCAGGTCCCGGTGAGTGAATCCAGGTGATGGAAACCCCGATGAGTGAAGCCGGGTCCTAGCGAGTGAAGCTAGGTGGAAGAAATCTCGATGACTGAAGTCGGGTCCTAGCTAGTGAAGCTAGGTGACGGAAATCCCGATGAGTGAAGCGGGGTCCTAGCGAGTGAAGCTAGGTGACAGAAATCTCGGTGAGTGAAGTCAGGTCCTAGCGAGTGAAGCTAGGTGACTGAGCATGAGTCAGCCAAGTGACCTGATCGGCCTGGAGTCCGATCAGGAGTTGGCACGAGTTCCCTTGTGAATATATTGGTCTGGTGACCAATCCAGGGAGTCTGATCGGTCTGGTGAACGATCAGAAAGAAAACAAAATGTTTCTATTTTGCATTTGATCATTTTAGTGAACAATCAGAGAGAGATCAGAATGTTTCTGCGTGGTATCTGATTGTTCTGGTGAACGATCAGAAAGGGATCAGAAAAGGGATCAGAAAGAGGCAGGAGAAACCTGATCGGTCACTTTGACCGATCAAGGTTCTCCTGGACCAATCAAGTTGGGTCCTGATCGGTCCAGAGGTGAGCTGATCAATCACCATGACCGATCAGGGCACAACCTAATCGGTCAGGTGACCAATTAGGTCAATGAACCTGCGGGTTGTGTCCTTGATGTCCTAGTGAACTGTGGATCGATCTGGTGACCGATCCTAGTTCTCTGATCGCTCAAGGTGATCGATCAGAGCTTCCCTGGATCAATCAGGCAGGTGCCTGATCGATCAGGATCTTCACTGATCAGTCTGTTAACCGATCAGTGTCTGATAACTTTAATTTGAATCGTAGTTAGACGCTCTGATTTCGCTCTGAATCTTTCTGATAGCTGTTGATTTCTTTGTGATTTACTGTGCTAAGTTTCTGTTGAGTGTGCAGACGTTGCAGGAATGATACATACCAAGGAGAAGAGTCAATGGCGACTTTCACCGTGGCAGGTTTGTGTATTTTCTGTTTCCAGGTTTTAACGACTTCTGGCGCGGCTGGCGACTGACCGGAGGCTCAGCTGAAGAGGTCTTCAGTGGACTGAGCGCTCAGTGGAGTCAGTGGGTCAGGCTGTGGTTCAGTGGGTGCTGATGGAGTTTGGTGACGGTGAGCAGAAGCTTAAGAAGAAGTTGGCAAGCAGAAGAGCGCAAGAAGATCAGACAGAAAACTAGAGAAGGGTTTTGCTGGGTTGTTTGAGCTCTCTGTATCTTCTTGCTTGAGTGCTTCTGTTACATCCTTGTGAGCTTTCCTTCTTGTTGTCTCATGCACTTAACTATTATCCTACTGAGACGCTTGTGGAGAGGTTACTCCACCGAGAAGGAGAAGATTTATATCCGAAGTTCCGTGGCTTGATCTGCCGACGATCAAGGGATCGCCCACCTCCCGGGCACACCAAAGAGTAGGGGCAAGTTATTCCCGAACCTTGTAAACCCTCCATGTTAGCGACTAGTTTGCTCTGTTTATTTCAGTTTATTTCTTTCTGTGTTTTGTTTCCGCTGCAAACTCTGATCGTAGAAAGAAAGATTTCAAAGAAGCAAGTAGTTTGTGTGTCTGGCTATTCGCACCCCTCCCCTCTCTAGCCATCCAAGGTCCAACAAGTGGTATTAGAGCCTGGGGCTCTTTCAAACGGACTAACACCCGAGAGCTTACAAGAATCGCTATGAGGGAAGGCTTCAGCACCAACCGACCTCCATTCTTCGATGGAGCCGACTTCCAATATTAGAGGTCAAAGATGGAGTATTACTTGAAGGCCAACATCAATATGTGGTTCTCAGTCAAGGAGGGTTTCTCCCCTCCAACGGATGCTGAGGGAAAAGAGCTAGAGTTTTCAAGGTGGTCGGCAGAACGAATCTGGAAGGGGGAAGCTGATGCAAAGGTTGTGGTCACCCTGTAGTGTGGGATGACCAAGGAGCAGCTGATCAAAGATCGCCCCTTAACCACTGCCAAGGGCCTCTGGAACAAGCTCATTGAGCTTCATGAAGGAACTCAAGATACCCGGAGAGCCAAAAAAGATCTTCTTCTCAGCCAACTCCAAAACCTCTCCATGGAAGAAAATGAAACGGTAAGTATGCTTCATGGTCGGTTCAAGGAAATTTTCTACGGTTTATATTCCATCAATGAGAAGGTAGAGAACCGAGACCTTGTATGGTATGTCCTCAAATCCTTCCCTAGAAATGCCTTGTGGTCATCTATGGTGGATGCTTACAAGGTTTCCAAGGATCTTTCCTTTGTAAAATTAGAGGATTTATTTTGTGAAATGAAACTATATGAGATCGCTAACCAAAGACCAAAGGAGAAGGGTGTGGCTTTTGTGGCAGGTGACAGAAGGAAGAAGAAGAAGGAGAAGAAGAAAGAAAAGGAGGAGGAGAAGAACACATGTCACATGACCTTCATGGCCTTAGAAGATTCAAACATGAAAGGTGGAGACGAATCAAGTGGCTCATCAACCGCGGCTTCATCATCTTCGGATGATGAAGAGGTAATTTCTCCCGAGTTAGATAAATGCTATAGAACGATTGCATGCTTAACTAATTTGTTAAAGAATTCAAAGAACAAGGTAAAATCATTAAGATTAGAAGTAGAACAATTGAAAACCTCTAAGGATGAGGTAATTGATGAGTTGCATAATGAGTCTCTTGAGGATGAAAACAAGACCTTGAGGAGTGAAGTTGAAAAACACAAGAATATTCTTGAGAAGTTTTCAACTAGCTCTAAAACTTTAGACATGATACTAAATTCTCAAAAAGCGATTTACAACAAGATTGGTTTAGGTTACCAATCTAAAGAACCAAGCGTCATGTCATTAATGTCTAGAACCCAATTTAGATCACAAAATGCTTCTAGGGTTCAAAAAGTGAGAAAGAAAATGATTAAGGCATGGGTGCCAAAATCATGCATTGAGGATGCATTAGGTCTCAAAATTTGGGTACCTAAAACCTCTATATTTCGAATTGTATAACATTAGTTGAGGGGGAGCATCTATCATCATGGGTTGTTGATAATTGGTGCTCCAAACACATGGTCATTCCTAGTTGGGATGTGGATCTTATGATACCAGTTCCTTCACTTAATGGATGACTATGTACTACTCATGGAAAAGTTTTTTCTCTCAAATTATGTGATTAGATTTAAATCAATGGAAAACTTGAATTCCCTACACAATGTAGATACATGGAATTTTTTTTATTGGAAGTTTGTTTTCATTTGTATTTGTGAGTAATGTAAAAAATTTTGATACAAACTGATCAAAATTGGAAAACTGATCAAAATTAGAACATACTGATTATACTTGGGACGAACCTGATACAAACTGATCAAAATTAGAACATACTGATCATACTTTGATACAAACCTAATAGACAAATTTGCGGATTATGGACTTGATATATATTTTGAACACACTTGAAACATGCTGATATAAATCTGTTTTGAAATATTATTAAATCCATAAGGATTCTTGACTCTTAGTGAGGGATAAATTTCAGTTAAATGAACACCTCTAGGGTCAAAGAAGATAGATCTGATTGTATCAAGGTTGAAAACTGAAGGTTTGTATCTTAAGTTCTGAAATCTGAATGTATCAGATTTTCTCCTGTATCAAATTGAAGGGACCGATCAAGATACTTCTTGATCGGTCAAGCAGACCGATCAGAGCTATTTCTGATCGGTCTGTAGACCGATCAAGAAGTTTCTGTATAGAAAAGGCTATATATCGGATCTGATCGGTTCAATCAGGCCTCATTCTGATCGGTCACGGTGACCGATCAGACTCATTATCCGGGTACCCTGATACTCCATCATCCATTAGTTTTGGTACAAACCTGATACTAAGTGGATACAAATCTATTTAGGAATTTTCAAGGACTCTTGATTCTCAGAAATTTTTCAAAAATATCAAGTGTTAATGGAGTCTGCACCCCTGTTGTGGAATGAGTTTCATATAAATTGTTAATGCAGTCTGATCTTGGAATGTATCTAAATTTCAGAAATTTTTCTGAAAACTGATCGTCCATAGATAAATCAGAAATTTTTCTGAATCAATCATCAATGAATCTGATCGGTCAAGGAGACCAATCAGAATTATGTGTCTGATGCAGGTGCACTAATTATTGTCATATGAAGCATATACATTGTTTACATGATACATTTATGGTATATGCCTTCATATGCAATTCAACACTTACCTTGGGTTTGGGGAGAGACCCATGTTTAAGGGGAAGTTATGTTGAAACTTAATAACTATACCCTTTTCGGTGTTTGACAAAGGGGGAGAGAATGGTTGATTAAGTTTAGGTTACAAATTTAATTATTGTAGGGGGAGGACATTGATTCCCTTGCGATAATGAAAGTTGACTTCTATTGATTGCTAATACCTAAACTTAGAATCGGGTTGTCAAACAACAAAAAGGAGGAGATTGTTGATGCAGTCTAACCTGATTGTTGATTTGGTGTTCACACCGATTTAAGTTTAGGTGAGTGAGTAAGTTCGGCTTAAGTTCTGGTCGGGGACAGGGCACGAATCTCGATGAGTGAAGTCGGGTCCCGGTGAGTGAAGCCGGGTGATGGAAATCTCGGTGAGTGAAGTCGAGTCCCGGTCAGTGAAGCCGGGTCTCGGTCAGTGAAGCCGGGTGATGGAAAGCCCGGTGAGTGAAGCCGGGTGATGGAAACCCCGGTGAATGAAACCGGGTCCCGATGAGTGAAGCTGGGTGATGGAAACCCCGGTGAGTGAAGTCGTGTCCCGGTGAGTGAAGCCGGTTCCTAGCGAGTGAAGCTAGGTGGAAGAAATCCTGGTGGGTGAAGTCGAGTCCTAGCGACTGAAGCTAGGTGACGGAAATCCCGGTGAGTGAAGCCGGGTCCTAGCAAGTGAAGCTAGGTGACGAAAATCCCGGTGAGTGAAGCCGGATCCTAGCGAGTGAAGCAAGGTGACTGAGCATGAGTCAGCTAAGTGACCTGATCGGTCTGGAGTCCCATTAGGAGTTGGCACGAGTTCCCTTGTGAACAGATCGGTCTGGTGACTGATCCAGGGAGTCTGATCGGTCTGGTGAACGATCAGAAAGAGAACAGAATGTTTCTGTTTGGCTTCTGATCGTTCTGGTGAACGATCAGAGAGAGATCAGAATGTTTCTGTGTGGTTTCTGATCGTTCTGTTGAACGATCAGAAAGGGATCAAAAAGAGGCAGGAGAAACCTGATTAGTCACTTGGACCGATCAAAGTTCTCCTGGACCGATCATGCTGGGTCCTGATCGGTCCAGAGGTGACCTGATCGGTCACCATGACCGATCAGGGCACCACCTGATCGATTAGGTGACTGATCAGGTCAATGAACCTGCGGGTTGTGTCCTTAAAGTCCTAGTGAACTGTGGATCAATCTAGTGACCGATCCCAGTTCTCTGATCGGTCAAGGTGATCGATCAGAGCTTCCCTGGATCGATCAGGCAGGTGCCTGATCGATCAGGATCTTCACTTATCAGTCTGGGGACCGATCAGTGTCTAATAACTTTAATTTGAATCATAGTCAGACGCTCTGATTTCGCTCTGAATCATTCTGATAGCTGCTGATTTTTTGTGATTTGCTGTGCTAAGTTTCTGTTGAGTGTGCAGACGTTGCAGGAACGATACATACCAAGGAGAAGAGTCAATGGCGACTTTCACCATTGCAGGTTTGTCTATTTTCTGTTTCCATGTTTCAACGGCTTCTAGCGCGGCTGGCGACTGACCGGAGGCTCAGCTGAAGAGGTCTTCAGTGGACTGAGCACTCAGTGGAGTCAGTGGGTCAGGCTGTGGTTCAGTGGGTGCTGATGGATTCTGGCGACGGTGAGCAGAAGCTTAAGAAGAAGCTGGGAAGCAGAGGAGCACAAGAAGATCAGACAGAAAACTAGAGAAGGGTTTTGCTGGGTTGTTTGAGCTTTCTGTATCTTCTTGTTTGAGTGCTTCTATTACATCCTTGTGAGCTTTCCTTCTTGTTGTCTCGTGCACTTAACTATTATCCTACTGAGACGCTTTGTAACGCCCGCCCTTATATCTACTCTCGGGGCGGGGTTACGTACATTCAAACATATAGTAATATTTTTTTTTTCTATCTTCTTTCTAGCATGGCATTAAAACCACAATGCAAGGGCTAAGGACTGAGCATGCTTGTTTAACTATCAAAGTCATTCTATAACATGATAAGTTTACCAGTAATGTAACTCATAACATGATCAAATATAAAAGACTTCCAAAGGTAACACTATCATGCCATGTCAATCTTAATCACTAACACTTATTGTCAGGGAAACATAAACATAACATAAACATGATAAGTAGATATAGAATCATTCTTTCCCGAGCCACCACCCCACACATCTTCAGCCTTCCTGCCTCTTCCTCTAGTTCAAGTGTTCCTTACCTTTATCTGCAGCATAAGACAACACATAACTAGTAAGCATAAAAGCTTAGTAAGGATCCGGTCCTACTCGCAAAATCCATACGAAAGCATACAACATGTACACATAACAAGACATAAGCATGAGTTCATCATAGCATACTAAACATTAAAGTTTCTAAGCATGCAGCATAAAGTATGGAATGCATATACATAAGGATGCTTAACTTTTTAAAACCATACTTTTAAATACTTAAACATCATCATATCATTATTGGGGGTCCCCGGCTTGTACCACATACATACATTATAAGCGCGCATCCCTAAGTAGATACGAGGTAGCGAGCCCCGACCTACTAGGGTAAGGACAGCTACGGTAGTCCCAGAACCGAGGCGTTCTTAAGGTGCCCATCCCTGTTGCACAGCTACGGTAGTGCCAGAACCGTGGATAGCATAGTCGGTAGTCCAGAACCGGGGCGTTCTTAAGGTGCCCATCCCTTGGACCCATACTTCGGTCCGGTACAAGCCCATTCATAAAGTAAAATAGCATACATGGATTTTATCATATCATAAGCATAGCACATTCTTGTTTCTTACTAGGTCCGTTCATAGTCCGTCGACCTAGGAGTTGCATAGCACATTCTTATCATATCATAAGCATATCATCATAACCTATCACATCATTGTCATATCATGAGCATGACATGCCTCTTATCTTATCATGAAGAGTGCTCTTAGTCCCGACTTACAGGGAAGCATCTCTTAGGCATTTCATCATACATAAGCCATGCATTACATAAGGGTGCTTAAAGAGCTTAAACATAGACATGTACATCATGATTCTTAGAGCATGAACCAGCATGGGAGAAGACATGTTATCACCTATACTACTCACAGCATATTATGGGCATCCTAGGCGTGCCTAATTGGGTTGTAGTTTCCCCCTTAGCCCAAATTCTTATTTAATCAGAAAATTCCAGCATATAAACTCTAAGTTTAGAGCATGATAAACCATGAAAAACATTACACTAACATCATACATTAAGGTTGGCATCATAGAGGAGACATTAGAAGGCATGTTGGGGTTGTTACCCCTTCTTAAGTCCTACTTACCATTCTTTACAGAAAATTCCAGCATACATACCTTAGTTTCCAAGCATGTTAAAATCATGAATAAACCATATTTACATCACATATCATCTCACATACCTATCATGCCACTTATTAAACATAGATTTCATCATAAGATAATTATTCAACCCTAATCTCTAATCCCTCTAGGGTTGGCCGAACTCAAGGGTAAGGGAAACTAGGTTTCTTGAAATCAAATCTTCACACCAACATTTATACAAGCATTTTGTCTACACTACTAAGCATGGATATATCATAGGAATCATACAACCCTAAAACTCTCTTTGCTTCATGCTTTGGCCGAAAGTCACATAAGGGTAGAACCCTAGTTTTTGTTCACAACATCATAAAGAAAATCAACATACCTATATACCCTAAGTCTCAAGGGATCTTCTCATGTATTAAAGAGTAACCAAGGCCTCTCCTAAAGGAGGTGGCCGAAACTTACAAAGGGAAAACCCTAATTCTTTTGTACAAGAAAACAACAAGAATCATGCATAACAATTACACTGCAGGCGAGGGGATACTTACATCCTTTCGCTTGAATTTCACCCTCCCTAAATCTTTAGGGTACCCTTGGTTGAAGTGAGAGTTTCCTTTGCCAAAGTTTCTCTAGAACCCTTGGCCCTAGTAGAGGGCAAGATCCTTAAATGGTTCTCCTTCCTTCTAATTCCCTAGGGTTAGAACCCTAGGGTTGTGTTTTTCGAAAATGAAAAGGGAGAAGGAGAAGATGAATTTCGGTGGGGTGAGTGAGGAAGAAGAAGAGAGGAAGTTATTCCAACTTCTCCTTCTCTTATTTATACTTTTCCCAAGAAAAGACATGTCTCTTCACTATTGCACGGTTAACAAGCATGTTTCTTATTCTCTCAACAAGAAACAATGCTTGGTGTAGTGGTTAAGACATGGAGAGTGCAACGAGGAGGTTCAAGGTTCGATCCTTGCTTCCTCCTTCCTACACTTTTTTTTACTACCTTTTTGCACTAATCCATATCAAAGCCTATTAAGCCAAATTCATCATGATATTTCCTAATAATTTTTCCTGAATTCATAACATTATTTACATAATATTTTTATAATAATTTTCCATGAATCCAAAATATTATTCACATAATATTTCATAATGAATTCACAATATTATTCACATAATATTTCATAATGAATTCACAATATTATTCATGGTGAAATTTTGGGGTGTTACAATCCTACACACCTTATAAAAAGTTCGTCCCGAACTTTAAACAATTCCCAGGTACTCAAATCGTAAAATTGGGGTGTTACAATCCTACGCACCTTATAAAAAGTATCTATCATACAGGTGATAAATAAGCTACATAAGAATTAATGCTACTTTTCTTCTTTTTTTTTTTTGTTATGCAAGCATATATCATTTCTATATTATGCAAGCATAAATCATCTCTATTTATATCATTACTGTACATGAAATAAAGTAACGCGAGGTTAGGATCTCTTACTTGGAAGCGGCAGGATGAAGCTTGATGTGTGTGTGGTGGAGGGGAAACCTGCTCTGATACCAACTTGTAACGCCCGCCCTTATATCTACTCTCGGGGCGGGGTTACGTACATTCAATCATATAGTAATATTTTTTTTTCTATCTTCTTTCTAGCATGGCATTAAAACCACAATGCAAGGGCTAAGGACTGAGCATGCTTGTTTAACTATCAAAGTCATTCTATAACATGATAAGTTTACCAGTAATGTAACTCATAACATGATCAAATATAAAAGACTTCCAAAGGTAACACTATCATGCCATGTCAATCTTAATCACTAACACTTATTGTCAGGGAAACATAAACATAACATAAACATGATAAGTAGATATAGAATCATTCTTTCCCGAGCCACCACCCCACACATCTTCAGCCTTCCTGCCTCTTCCTCTAGTTCAAGTGTTCCTTACCTTTATCTGCAGCATAAGACAACACATAACTAGTAAGCATAAAAGCTTAGTAAGGATCCGGTCCTACTCGCAAAATCCATACGAAAGCATACAACATGTACACATAACAAGACATAAGCATGAGTTCATCATAGCATACTAAACATTAAAGTTTCTAAGCATGCAGCATAAAGTATGGAATGCATATACATAAGGATGCTTAACTTTTTAAAATCATACTTTTAAATACTTAAACATCATCATATGATTATTGGGGGTCCCCGGCTTGTACCACATATATACATTATAAGCGCGCATCCCTAAGTAGATACGAGGTAGCGAGCCCCGACCTACTAGGGTAAGGACAGCTACGGTAGTCACAGAACCGAGGCGTTCTTAAGGTGCCCATCCCTGTTGCACAGCTACGGTAGTGCCAGAACCGTGGATAGCATAGTCGGTAGTCCAGAACCGGGGCGTTCTTAAGGTGCCCATCCCTTGGACCCATACTTCGGTCCGGTACAAGCCCATTCATAAAGTAAAATAGCATACATGGATTTTATCATATCATAAGCATAGCACATTCTTGTTTCTTACTAGGTCCGTTCATAGTCCGTCGACCTAGGAGTTGCATAGCACATTCTTATCATATCATAAGCATATCATCATAACCTATCCCATCATTGTCATATCATGAGCATGGCATGCCTCTTATCTTATCATGAAGAGTGCTCTTAGTCCCGACTTACAGGGAAGCATCTCTTAGGCATTTCATCATACATAAGCCATGCATAACATAAGGGTGCTTAAAGAGCTTAAACATAGACATGTACATCATGATTCTTAGAGCATGAACCAGCATGGGAGAAGACATGTTATCACCTATACTACTCACAGCATATTATGGGCATCCTAGGCGTGCCTAATTGGGTTGTAGTTTCCCCCTTAGCCCAAATTCTTATTTAATCAGAAAATTCCAGCATATAAACTCTAAGTTTAGAGCATGATAAACCATGAAAAACATTACACTAACATCATACATTAAGGTTGGCATCATAGAGGAGACATTAGAAGGCATGTTGGGGTTGTTACCCCTTCTTAAGTCCTACTTACCATTCTTTACAGAAAATTCCAGCATACATACCTTAGTTTCCAAGCATGTTAAAATCATGAATAAACCATATTTACATCACATATCATCTCACATACCTATTATGCCACTTATTAAACATAGATTTCATCATAAGATAATTATGCAACCCTAATCTCTAATCCCTCTAGGGTTGGCCGAACTCAAGGGTAAGGGAAACTAGGTTTCTTGAAATCAAATCTTCACACCAACATTTATACAAGCATTTTGTCTACACTACTAAGCATGGATATATCATAGGAATCATACAACCTTAAAACTCTCTTTGCTTCATGCTTTGGCCGAAAGTCACATAAGGGTAGAACCCTAGTTTTTGTTCACAACATCATAAAGAAAATCAACATACCTATATACCCTAAGTCTCAAGGGATCTTCTCATGTATTATAGAGCAACCAAGGCCTCTCCTAAAGGAGGTGGCCGAAACTTACAAAGGGAAAACCCTAATTCTTTTGTACAAGAAAACAACAAGAATCATGCATAACAATTACACTGCAGGCGAGGGGATACTTACATTCTTTCGCTTGAATTTCACCCTCCCTAATTCTTTAGGGTACCCTTGGTTGAAGTGAGAGTTTCCTTTGCCAAAGTTTCTCTAGAACCCTTGGCCCTAGTAGAGGGCAAGATCCTTGAATGGTTCTCCTTCCTTCTAATTCCCTAGGGTTAGAACCCTAGGGTTGTGTTTTTCGAAAATGAAAAGGGAGAAGGAGAAGATGAATTTCGGTGGGGTGAGTGAGGAAGAAGAAGAGAGGAAGTTATTCCAACTTCTCCTTCTCTTATTTATACTTTTCCCATGAAAAGACATGTCTCTTCACTATTACACGCTTAACAAGCATGTTTCTTATTCTCTCAACAAGAAACAATGTTTGGTGTAGTGCTTAAGACATGGAGAGTGCAACTAGGAGGTTCAAGGTTCGATCCTTGCTTCCTCCTTCCTACACTTTCTTTTTATTACCTTTTTGCACTAATCCATATCAAAGCCTATTAAGCCAAATTCATCATGATATTTCCTAATAATTTTTCCTTAATTCATAACATTATTTACATAATATTTTTATAATAATTTTCCATGAATCCAAAATATTATTCACATAATATTTCATAATGAATTCACAATATTATTCACATAATATTTCATAATGAATTCACAATATTATTCATGGTGAAATTTTGGGGTGTTACACGCTTGTAGAGAGGTTACTCCACCGAGAAGGAGAAGATTTATATCCGGAGTTCCGAGGCTTGATCTACCGACGATCAAGGGATCGCCCACCTCATGGGCACGCCAATGAGTAGGGGCAAGTTATCCCCGAACCTTGTAAACCCTCCGTGTTAGCGACTGGTTTGCTCTGTTTATTTCAGTTTATTTCTTTCTGTATTTTGTTTTCGCTGCTAACTCTGATCGCAGAAAGAACGATTTCAAAAAAGCAAGTAGTTTGTGTGTCTGGCTATTCACACCCCCCACTCTCTAGTCCTCCAAGGTTCAACAGTCCCAACACCTTGGTGATCTAGATTCTTGGTAAATCGTCGCCCACACGATGTCCGGGAGGAGAGGGGCATAAGGTAGAAGGCTAGAGGTAAAGAAGGTATAACGCTTTTCCTTGGTTCCTTATTTCGTCTTGTCATTTCATGTAATAAATTAATTATTTGTGTTGTGATTGTTAGTTAATCATTTTAATAATTAATTAATTAGACCCCAATTTTAAACACAAAAATCGGCGATTGATAGACCCGATTTAGCTAATTAAAGTTGTCACGAAATGTGGATCCATCAGAATTTAGAATTTATAAATAAAATGATGGAAACCCTTTTTGCAATCAAAGAAGAAAAGCGTAGTAAAGGGGCCACAGGTCGTATTTTTTCTTGGGGCTAGTTGTCGTGTTTGATTCGAACTTATATTTATGTGTCGTTTGTGTTTTCGGGTTTCAAATAGATATTCGGGTTCAAATAAAAATGGGAAAAGCAATGAAAAGCAAGAACTCAACTAAATGAGCTAAACGAAATATGGCGATTGATGAACTTAACCAATGAACAACTCAATCAAGGCACTTAAACAATTTCTGAAGACCAATCTTGATTACGTATGCAAACAAATTATAAACAAAGGAATAAGGCACTGATAGCAATGTTCGGAAACAAACACACTCAACACAAATGCTAGCTACAAAATTCAGAAAATTAAGTCTTAAGCAAACTCCACTCGAACTAGTTACAATGTTTGGAAGCCGCTAATGTAAGGAAAATTCAAAAATGCACAAATCCGATTCTAGCTGATTTTGGACACCATAGCACCCTAAGAATACCATAGAGCTTGATACAAAATAGTGCCTAAGCTACCTTTTGATACAAAGTGCCGAAATTGATTTAACTTGATACAAGGACTGGAAAATCTGATGTGCCAAGAGGAATTGATGCTAAGTGCCCTAAAACATCATAACCAATTCGGAATTAACATGCAGGTCTGAAAGAATTTAGATAAAATCACTGATCAATCAAAACAAATCAAGGGCAGATAGGAAATGCAAAAAATTAGAAGGTGTATGCAGAAATGCAGAAATGCAGGGATAACATGTAAAATTCAGCAACTATATTGGATGCTAAAGCCAAACAACAACTGAAATCTGTTGCTCCATGCTAATATTCACATACGATTCCTAAGAAACTCAATTCAATTGATTGTAAATGTAGGAATTGAGGCTGAGACACAAATGAACTGCCGAATGTGCAGAAACTGATTCAGAATTGATCCAAGTGCAGAAACGGATGCAGAATTTCAGCACTTATTTGAATGCCGAACAAGCAAACAAACAAATTGAAACCAATGCCCTAATCTACCATTCGAAAAGGACTGAGAAGAACCAAAGATTGCTTGAAACAACTCAGGAATTCGAAACTATAAATGGGTTGCAGATTTGAAACTGCAATTTTTGCAGAAGCAGAAATTTGGCATGCACCAATGGAATTGATGCACAGAACTTAAAGCAAGTGCTATTTTAAACTAAATACACTATCTATCTAATGCTAGGGGAGGAATTAACTACTAAGAAACTCAGAAACAACTCAAAAATAGGAAATCTAAGACAATTTCAGAAATTGAAAAGAGTAAACAGAAATCAGAATTAAACTTGGCACGCTATTGAAATTGGCACGCAACAATTACAATAGAAACTAGCTGAAACTTATCTGAAAATTCACTACACAAGCTCATAAACTAACTAACTTGAAGAATTAAAACCTAATTAAGCTAAACAATTCAGAAACTTCGAATTAAGCTGCTGGAATGAAAATGCAAAAGCAAAACAAGTGCAGAAATTCAATTACAGCTACAAAACTTGAAAATTAAGTATCTAAGCTACTCCTCAACCATTTTTCAACTCAAGAGATCCTTGGTCGTCAATCAAGGGAGAACCTCGGACCCGCAAGCTCAACAAATCAGTGAAGACTTTCTTTGTTACCGAATCAGATCAGACCATGCTCAAATTGAAATTTGGCTCCGAATTCTTCAAACTCGCTGTGGTGGCTTGCGATTGGGATTAGGGAATGACCGAAACCTTCCAGGGAACCCCTCTGGATAGCTCGGATGCAGTGGCGATGGTGCACAGCTGAGCTCGCTGAAATCGGATAGCAGACTGCCGAAACCTCGCGCAGCCTTGCTATTGAGCAAGAATCCAATCTGAAACCTCACTGAGAACTCTTCACTAACCTAGCCCTTACTTTGATGATGGATTGAGGGATCACGCCTTCGATTGGATGAAAAATGGAAGAAAACGATGAAGAACTGAAGAACCTACTGTTGCGGCGAAGACGCGATGGAGAGGAAGCTGCGGCAATTTTTCCTTAAGTAATCAGAAATGGACGGCTGTGATTGATTTGAGAAAATCCAACGGCTGATCTTGCTCTGATTTGAGCCAAACTTTGATGATGATGATCTGGGGTCAGGATCTGCCTTGTGGTAGCTCAAATCCTCCAGATGTGCAATGGATGGTCCAGATCAACTTAATCTTTGAATGGACGATCTAGAGCCCTCCAAGCTTGATCCAACGGTTGATTTAGCTCTGATGGGGATGAAACTTTCAGATCTTGATCAGAGTGCTTGATCAACCCTAACTCTAGCTCGGATTGCTTCAGATGGTCCCAGATGGCTTAGATCTAGCCGCTTTTGAATCGGACGGCCCAGATTAATCCAAAACATGATAATTCGATCCGGTTCCACTTCCGACTCAAGTTTGACCCAGTATGCCCTATGTCCAGGATCCTTTCATGCCTATAAAAATATAACAGAAAATTAGTGGCCAAATAATCCAAAAATGTGCAAATTTGTAATTAAGTCCAAATTAATAGGAAATCCTAAAACCTAGGGTAAAATCATAGTTAAGCAAATAAAACATGGGTCAAACATTGATTTTAGCAATTAAAATAATCAATAAAATGGTGCTTATCAACTCCCCCACACTTAACCTTGAGCGTTTCGCGAAACTACTAAGTATGTATCCCCTAGATTTTCTTAAGCATAATTAGAAACAAATGAAAAGAAATTACCTAAGGTTGTCAATTCTCATAAATCTAAGCTCTATGGATTAGTATCTTGTCCTTAAATCAACAACTTAGCCTTTTCATCCATCATGAGTTATTGAGATGAATTTAAATCACTAGCCTTTCAAGGGAAGTTTTGGTGGTTCTCTCCTTAAGTTCTAAGTTAATGATGGAAGTGGAGCTCACTCAAACACACATGCTTCTTGCACTACCATAGGCTTGCTTTTTATCTACTCTCCACCATTATTCATGATTAGGATCAACATCTACAAAAACAAATGAAAACATGAAAAATGGTGAGAAATGGAATAAAAGCTAAGAAAATGGAAAATTTGATAAAGTGGAAGACTTGAGTGCTCAAGTATGTTTCCAATGTGCTTTGCCCCATCTTTCAGTCCTCTAGTGATATCAAAAAGTGTGGCGAAGTCAAATTCGAATAATTCCTTTGATTTGGATGAAGAAAACTCTTTTTATCTCAATGTGCCATTTTCTTCAATTGTGTGCCAACTTGATTTTTCAGTTCTGTCCTGACCTAGAAAACTTCCAATAGATTTTCAGCACCTTGCAATTCCCTGTAACGCCCCAAATTTTGGGCTTGCTTTCGATTGTAGAAAGGGCACAAAAATGTCGATATATATTATCAGATTGTATGACATTTATTTCATAAATGAATAAAATTACGTTCTGTGATTTTATGATTTAATGTTATGTGATTTCATTAGAAAGGATTAGGAATATGTAATTGCATAAATTAGAATATGTGATTGCATGAAGTAGAATATATGATTTCATAATATGTGATTTGAGAATATGAGAGTGAATTGGGCTAATGGGCTTTGCAAAAGTGAAAACCAAAGAGGAGCAAAAATATGCTCTTGCCGAGGATCGAACCTTGGAACTCTTGGTAAGCAAATCCTTGAAAAGCAATGAAGTAACCAATTCACCCAGCAGGGGAGTGCTGAGAGAAAGGAAGGGAAATTCTTGTTAAGGGTTAGGGAATGTGAAAGGGTAGAGGAAGAGACTCTTGATGAGAAACCCCTTAGTGAAAAGACACTTGGAGAAGAGGCACCTTGCCTCTTCCCTTAGAATAAATAAGAGGGAATGCTAAGGGGCTAACCATCATTGTTGCAAATCCCTCACTCCCTCTCCCTCTTCAAATTGCCGAAAACTCCCTCACCCTCTTTCAATTTTCGAAATTCCAACTCCCCTCTCCCTCTTCAATTTTCGAAAATCCAAGAGAAGGATTTCATCCCAAGGGACACTCCCAAGACTCCATTGAAGGTTTGAATCTCTTGCAAGGCAAGAAGAAGTCAAGGACCTCAAGAGCAAGGACAAGCACATCCCCTCCAAACTAAGGGTATACCTTAAGGATATTTAGCGAAAAGAAGTAAGTACCCCTCACCTGTAGCATAATTGCTCTTGAATCGATTACATGACTCACATGATGCCCTCTACATTTCTCTACATGTTTCGGCCATCACCCTAACCAAGGGTTAGGGTAGGCTACATACCTTCCTATGCTTAATGATGATGTTTGCATGAATGTATTATATTGTGGGTGAGTAAAGAAGGCTAGGAGGGAGGGGAATCCCCTTCCAACCATTCGGCCAACCCTAGAAGAATTAGGGTTTAGGGTGCATGATTATTCTAGGATGTATTCTAGGCTTAATATGTTGCATGATATGTATGTGAGGTGTTTGTGTAAATGCTTGTGAGAAAGTTTGATTTCAAAAACCCTAATTCCCTTACCCTAAACCATTCGGCCAACACCCTAAAGTTAGGGTTTGTGAAGGTTAAACTACCCTATAGGATATGCTTATGTTTGGGGATAATGATATGTATATGCATGTGATGTTTAAATGGAATGTTTGATTGGAAAACTTAACTTCCCCCTAGCATGTGATATTCGGCCAAGCATAGAATATTAGGTTTGTGAAGGTTGATTACCCATGATGTATGCTATGCTTAGTATGATACATGATATATATATATATATATATATATGTGATGATTGTATGGGATGTACCCTATGAGATATGCTTATGTTTGGGATGATGATATGAATATCACTACTAGAAAAAATGCATTTAACAACAGTGAATCACTGTTGTCGTATGCCAAATACCACTGTTGTTAAAGGCCATGTTGTTAAAGGGGGGGTCTACGACAACAGTGAATCACTGTTGATTCACTGTTGTCGTTTGGTCTACGACAACAGTTTTCCACTGTTGTCGTATATCACATTCGACAACATTTTGACAACAGTTTTTCACTGTTGTCTTTTATTATATTCGACAACAATTGTATAACCGTTGTCGTATATCAATAACAACAGTTTATCACTGTTGTCGTTTAGGGTTTTCACTGTTGTCGTTTAAATGAGTTTTAACAACGGTGTTTAAATGTTGTCGTATGCCATATTCACCGTTGTCGTTTATCTACAACAACAGTTTAGCTTTAAAAAAATCTGTTGTGTGTTTGTACTGTTCCACAACAGTTTCATACCAATTTGACAACAAAGATATTTCCATTATATTTTCAATTAAAAGACAATAATTTAACCTCGAAACAAAAACTATATATATCAAATATCATCAACATATTTACAATAAAGATCCACCACAACCTTTCTACAGACGAAACCACAAAAGTATCTTCTGTCCAAAAACCTTTCTACAGACGAAACCACTAAAATATCTTCTGACCCAAATTACAAGAGTTCAAATTATATATAATTCTGACCCAACTAAACTTACAATGAAGTTCAAATCACAAAAATTATAGCTTGGAAGGTCAGATTAATGGTCTTCGAACATGATCACGAACAAGTCCCTGCAGCTGGAAAAAAGAGAACAAACACTCTAATTAGTTATTCTATTAAATGCATATGTCAAATAAAAAATGATCCATGAAGATATGTATCAACAAACAACAAAAATAACAAACTAACAAACACCCTAGAGAGGTCTTCTCTTTTTATATCTAAACCATCATCCTTTGGCTGCAGTACAGAAATGCATGTACATCATGATCCAAGCATAAGATGTGTTTGCCAAAAAAATTAATATGAAAAACGTGAAAGCAATAGATAAACATACATTATGATTTTTAGTGAGAAACAAGTGATGATAACATAAAGTATTATGGCACAGCAAGCATTCAAGCATTTGAATTACATTGATGGGCATTAAAGGATTATACTGGTTAGTTGGGCAGCATTAGCAGTGTTAAAGAGCATTATATATGTATACATTAAATAACATTAAAGCTCTTTAACAATGTTATTCATGACTAAGAAAGTAGCATACTCGAACATATATATGTATACATATATACCCACACATGTATATGTTTGCTAGGTGAATCAAATATTGAGAGAGTTATATAGTAGAAAATATGGTTTTTTTTTGTAACCTTTTCCTCTTCAAATAGAAGGTTTCCATAATAATAATCCACAGAGGTGTGATTGAGGCAACAATTGTTCCCTGTCATACATTACCGTACATAAGAAATGGCACACTAATGAAATCAATCCACACCTAGTAAATACTGCCAGTAAATCAAAGCAATCCACACCTAGTAGATCGCACAACTTATTAATGAAATCTATGAAAATCTTCCTATTTCCATCCATGCAAATTTTGCATTTAAATTAGAATTAGGCTTTAGAATCAACATATGAAATTGCTTAAACTCTAATCACAAGTTTAAGAAATTATTATGATTTGAGATTAACTTCTGATTTCCCAAGCCAATTAGCAACTTGAAAGAAAGAAAGAAAAATCAGTAAAAACTTGCTTAAACAGGATTGTGATGCTTAAACCTAGTAGTGATGTGAGACAAGAAGGCAATTAGATTGAGATGAGCTGTTGATTTCATCTTGTCTACAAGCTTCCCTTGTGATAAAGATAGCAAAGCTATTAAAGTACCTTGCACAGTGAAATATTAATGCCATGTAATTCCAAATATTCTTATCTCCTTTTTCTTTTACATCAAAATAAATTATAAATTCTTAGCAGATAAATACTCTTACCATGCCAGTTCTTATCTCCCAAGCTTCAACAACCTTTTCCTCTTCCTACATTACAAAACCAAGAAATAATAAGCCAATGAGAGGCACAAAAAGAATTTTATAACAATGGAGCAGATAAAAAATAAGAAATTCATCAAATGATGGATTATGTGATTTTAAACAAGATTGGTGGGACTTGTATGTTTATAACCTGTTGAGCTTAGCTAACTCTTGAACGAACAATAAGAATAGGTTCCAGGTATGGCACAGAGCAGAGACCTAAAGATGTGAAATGACATTGTATGTAGATCCAGGAAACTAAGATTACTTACAGGGGTGAATAGGTTTCCCCTAGAAATGCAAATCAGATTAAAACAGAATAAAGAGAAGACGAGGAAAGTAAGAGGAAGTGTCGAACTCGGAGCTCGGGGCCGCTCGAGGAGGATCTCCTTGGTGGAAACCATGGTGAGACGGGCACCGACGTCCTCGTGGGTAGCGTCGCCGAACTTGGTCCACGACCGGCGCTCGAGAGAGTGGTTGTTGAGGTGGGCACACGTGAGCTTGCGGACGCCCTTCGTTGTCGTCACCCTCACCTTGTTGCGCGTCGTAGAACCAGTATCTGATCACCTTCTTCACTCCCTTCTCGTCTGGCCCGATCAACACCCACGGCGGCAATAGGAAATCGAGATCCTCGACGTCGTCCTCAAGCTCCCCCAGCGAAGTTTCCACATCCTCCGCTCGTCGCCCTTGTGCCCGATGCGACTTTTGCCCTAGATGTGCAGACCCTGATTTTTGGGCGGCAAAGAGGTTTTTGCGATTGAATCTTTTCGTGAGAGGAGGTATTGATGTTGATAAAATATCATTAGTGTATGTATTTAAAAAAATTGTATAGAGAACACATTTTTTTTGAAAAACGTTGTGATAAAAAAAATATATCAATAGACAAATGTTATTGTATATGGATATTTAAAATAATTTTTCTTATAAATATCATCCTATTTTAATGTTTAAAATAATTTTTTAATATCATTAAAAAATATTTATAGTGACATTTAAAATTAAATATCATTGAGACAATGTTGCCATATTTCTAATATTATAGATAATACTTGTTAAAAAAAATATTATTATAGATATTAAAATAAAAATATATAGACAACGTTTTTCACAACGTTTTTTGAAAAACCTTGTCTTTGATCCCAAAAAAATATCAATAGACAACACTTATTTGAAAAAAAGTTGTCTTTAATAAATAAAAATAAAAAATACAAACAATGCTTTTCACTAAAAGCGTTGTAGAAAGAAAAAAGACAATGCATTTAAAAAAAACGTTGCCTTTTAAGTGTTGTGTAATCTCAATTTTCTTATAGTGAGCATAAGATGCTATAAATCTACTTGTAAACTACTAATAGGGTTGGCAGAAAATTATGCTCTACTGGACAATGTTCTTAGTTTCAAACTCATCAACAGTTAGAGAAAAAAGATGATTAAGGATCGAAAAATAAGAGAATAAGGATTCAATAGTTCGTTATTTTTTTTACAGTTGGATATCCACCGTTGATTTTGTTTATTGATTGAACAGCACAACAATACAACAACAACAGTTTAATATAACTGTTGTATATTGTCATAATAAACAACAGTTTCTCACATCAGTTGTTATAAATCCAGCCTATAGACAACGGTTATTTTATAACTGTTGTCGTTGAGTATACATACGACAACACTCATGTTATTACTGTTGTCTTTTTACGTATAAGACGAACAACAACAACGGTTAATACTAAAACTGTTGTTAAATTGACATAAGACAACACTTTTTCAAAAAACCGTTGTCTATTATGTGTTGTTGAATGCAAAAATTCTAGTAGTGTATGCAAGTGATGTTTAAATGGAATATTTGATTGGAAAACTTAATTTTTCCCTAGCATGTCATATTCGGCCAAAGCATGGAACATTAGGTTTGTGAAGGTTGATTACTCCATGATGTATGCTATGCTTAGTATGATACATGATGTATATGTTGGTGCAGAATGCAACCAAGTCAAACCTATGTTTTGATAATGGCAACATAGGTCAAAAGATAAGTTTTCTTGTTTTCTAACAAGTTAATCTAGTGTGCAGTGATAGCCCTAGCAAAGGACCGCTAGGCACTGGCGAAGGAATGCCAGGGTCAAAAGCCCTAGCGAAGGACTGCTAGGCGCCAGGCGAAGGACAGTCTGGGACTGAAGACCTAGCGAAGGAATGCTAGGCACCGAGCGAAGGGCAGCTCGGCAACCAAGACCTGACAAAGGACCGTCAGGCAAAAGTCCAACCAGAGGAACGGTTGGCATCAGGTAAATTCTCCCGAGAGGAGTAGGTGAGGACGCGTTCCTCGTCGAGGGAACAGTAGGCGTCGGTTCGACCTAGGGCTCCATTTTGGAGACCAAAGTCAGAACCAAGATAGCTAAGGCTGTATAATCTAATAACTTAATATATTGTTGTGTTTTGGACTAACCCTGGATGCAGGACCGAAGGAACGTCTGTCTGCAGCTCAGAAAGCCTCAAAGGAGAGAGGCAAGGGCTGAGTAGGGCGCCCGGAGTGTCCCGGGCGCCCCCAAGGTACATACAAAACAAGTAAGAAGAAAAAGGGTTCGAATACATACTGGGTCGGGCGCCCCCGTGCTCCCGGGTGCCCCCGCTGCTCCCGGGCGCCCCCTGCGCTGCGGGCGCCCCCATGCGCAACCTCGAACCAGAACCCCTCGAAGCCAAGGAGATAGAACTTTGACCCGGTCAATGCGGGCGCCCCGAGCACTCCGGGAGCCCTGGTCAAATCGGATCCAGAGGATAGACGCTGACCGAGACCTCTGCGGATCAAAGGCCACGTGGGGGGCGCCCCCGACATCCCGGGCGCCCCCTGGCCCTATATAAAGGGCCTTCGACCAAGGCTCCAAGATATCAGTTCTCTTAATGCCCCAAAGATCTTCTACGCTCGTGCCTTGCTCCGGAAACACTCCAACTCGAGCCGACGACGACCTGCTGCCCCGAAAGAGTCAATCCACTCCGGACGTCGGTAACGAAGATCGAATTTTTTTATTATTATTATTAGTGCACTTATTTGTAACAAATTATTGTAAACTGTTTTGCGCGTATATAGAATTGCCCAAAGTAAACGGTCAACGACCGTGGGCCTTGGAGTAGGAGTCGACACAGGCTCCGAACCATGTAAATCGACTATGTCTTTGTGCTGTGATTGTTTTTATTTTATTTCCGCTGCGTACGTGCTCTTTACGAAAATCCGAACGATTTTCGATATTCACCCCCCCCTCTATCGGTTTTCTCGATCTAACAAGTGGTATCAGAGCGGGGAAGTTCAAACCTGGTGCATCCACCAGTTTGAAATTATTTTTTTTAGGATTCTTATTTTTCTAATTATTTTCGAATTTTTCGTTAAAATTTTTCGATCGATTTATTAAGCGAGGTTGGTGCAACACCCCTCGTTATTTAATATTTTCCAGCACTACTAATCCAAGACCTAGTCTTGGAAAATTCATTTTTCTGTTAGTTTTCTATTTCAGATGGCCATGCAAGAGGGATTTAGCACCGCCAGACCTCCACTCTTCAGTAGAGAAGACTTTTCCTATTGGAAAAGCCGCATGGAGGTCCACCTGAAAACTCAGGTGGACATGTGGATTATCATCCAGTCCGGACTGGAGATACCCAAGAATGCTGATGGACTTCCTCAAAGCTACTCCGAATGGGACAACTCCCTAAAACGCAAGATAGAAGCCGACGTAAAAGCTACACAAACTCTTCAATGCGGATTGACAAAAGAAGAGCTGAACCGGGTGGGCCCCTTCAACAGTGCAATGGAGCTATGGACAAAACTGATCAAGCTGCACGAAGGGACTTCAGATACTCGGATCAGTAAGAGGGATCTGCTATTGAACAAACTCTACACCATCAAGATGGCCGACAACGAATCAGCAGCTCAGCTCCACGCACGAATCCAAGAGGTAATGAACGGTCTTCACACAATCAAAAATAAAATTAGACGAGTTATTTTCTGAACTAGAACTGCACGAACAAACTAACACCAATATGGTCGAGAAAGGTATTGCTTTCGTTGTAGGTAAAACTCTAAGGACAACGAAGAAGAAGCCTGAACCTGAACCCGAGTCTAACTCAGACTCAGAAGATGAAGAAGGAGATCAAACGAAGCTGGTCCGACTAGCCCAAAGTTACTACAAGGAGCTGAAGAACTGAACCAACAAACGAAAAATCAGCCGAAGAAAGGACGAACCAGCTGAACCCGTAAATGACAAAAGCAAGCCCAATGTAACTTGCTATGAGTGCAAGAAAAAAGGGCCACTACAAGTCAGAGTGCCCTAACCTAAAGGAGACTAAAAAGACGAGAAGAAAGAAGGCACTGCAAGCAACCTGGGATGAGTCTTCCTCAGAAGAAGAAGAAGAGGCACCCCAGTCCAACCTTCTAGCTCTGACTGCCTCAGAAGAAGTCGGAACCGAATCAGAAACAGAACAAGAGGACGGCGAGCTGACCTTCACAGAAGACGGAGAAATTAAGGTAACAGGTTTTAATAGATCGTAATTAAGTGAATTAATTTCTTTTCTTTCTCGAGATTTGGCAAAAGCCAAACTCTGAGTCGAATCCCTCCGACAGGAAGTAAAACTCCTGAAAGAGGGAGCTGACTCTAAACCCTTAACCGAGAAGGTTCAGGAAGGAACTCCTACTCAAGTTGAAAAACTTGAAAAGGAGAACTCCTCCCTGAAAACTCAGGTTAAGGATCTTAGATCAGCATTAGAACGATTTACATCTGGTTCCAAGGGTCTTGACATGATCCTTGGAAAACAGAAATCAGTTCTAAATCGATCCGGACTGGGCTATAGAACCAAATCCAGGCAAAGATCTTACTTTGCTGTACTGAATCAGTCCAGAGGTAAAATTCAGGCATGGGTACCTAAACTATACCTGAACAAAACGACTGGATCAAATCAGTATTGGATCCCCAAGGACAAGATTCACATCTTGCATAACCATCACCGTGGCTTTAGTCCAGGGGGAGCCAAACTGAAAACTATATTCATTATTAGATAAACTTGTTATTCTTGATTTAAATTGCTTGATTGATTGTTTATTTAATTTCTGCAATATATCATGCTTAGACTTAGGCTAGCTTAAGGACTAAACAGACTTAGCTGAAATTTGACAACATAGTATTGGGTGGAGGTGAGATGATAATACGTTAGGGAAGCCAATTTGGCGGAACTAGCCGAAGCTACCGATCCAAGACCCAAACTAGTTAGACCAGAAATTTTTCAAAGAATTTTTGAAAATGAAATTTCATTAAAAGGCTTTGTCAAGGAAAGGGTGGATGATCCCATAAGGCTACGGCCAAAGAAGGCCTAGTGCCTCGCCAAGACCTGGAAGCCAATTTTTGAAATTCAAATTCAATTTTTTTTTTCAAATTCGAATCTAACACAAAATTTTAGTTATTTGTAGATTTAAACATTTTTTCTTAAATTTAATTGTTTTCAAAATTAATTAAGTTTTCAAAAATTTAATTGTTTTCAAAATTAATCAAAATTTTCAAAACCTGTCTCACGAAACCTATAAGGCTAACGTGATTGAAAATCCTAGATTTGGGTGAGACAGTAGGATTAAGACTCAATTATAAATTCTTTTGAGTTAATCCTGTAGTTCAGAACTCAGTCAAACCTTGGTCAACATGGTCAAACCTTGGTCAACATGGTCAAACCACGGTCAACCTTGTCAAACCATGGTCAAAGCAGTCAAAATCAATTCCAACCATGGTCAAATCGATTAAACCATAGTTAAATAATGACAAGACAAATTTTTGTCTTTACATACCCTTGACCGGGGCGCCCGGAACCACGCGGGCACCCCCATCACCTCCAACGCAGCAAAAGCTGCAAAAGCTCTCCGTTGAGGGCACCCAGACTGTCCCGGGCGCCCCCAACCAGTCCTTCACACTGCCTTTGGCAGTAACCCTACCAGGGCGCCCGGAAGCTCCCGGGCGCCCCCATGGGTCTGCCTATAAAAGGCACCCGAACCTCCTTCACTCCCCACACCAAAATCAAACTTCTTCTCCACTTCTTACTCATCAAGAAGACCTTGCAAGTCCTCTTCCTCAACCATGCCTCCCCGAGCCGTCCGGTATGATTATTAGTTATTTTTTTGCATTTAAAGTTATTTCATGCAATATCTTTACTCTTCCTTTAACTCCCTTAACTTAGAAGACGCCTACCGAACCCGGCCAACCCCGGTGCCGAACATAGTCCGGACCCTAGATTTCCTAACCTAGAGTTATGTAATAGGTTTGCACAAACAATCTACAAGCCTATTAAAACGAGTTATCTCAATAGGCACTTTTTTACCCAATCATGCCCTGTCACCATGAACATCATCAACTTCTATTAATTGGACAATCTTGTCTTCTGCACGCATACCATTAATGAATCTTTATGCGAAGAATTTTATAATAATATAATTCGACAAGATAATCTTATGTTTCACACCATTGTCCAAGGGATTCCTTTGACTATAACCCCAACTTTGCTGAACCGATTCCTAGGATTGTGACCCTCTCAGTCCACATTCTGCTGTTATCCTCCTAGGAACCCCCCCATTTGATACTCCCTACTCAGAGATTACCCTAGATACCATTCACTCCTATTTCTATAGGGCAAATCTCCCAGCAAATAGACGCTTCCAAGCTGTTGAACTTCAGGCCCAGAACTATGCCTTATATAGAGTTCTGGTCCGCTGCATCCTACCACTCTCCACCAGAGACCTAGGGACTATGCGACCCTTTCATACTTTCCTTCTTTATGCCCTAGTCCATCACCTTGACCTAGACATTGGACTTCATATGTTTCATACCATTCTGCATGCGTCCAGTGTCAGTACCCAGGGACGAGTACGAACACCATATTGCCACATCATCACATCTCTCCTTCATCACCACGGTCGTGACATTACCGTTGGTGAAATTACCGCTATAACCGACTTTGACGAAATAGGATTTAGGAACTTTTCGTTAGCGGGTCTAGAGGTGTCGGCCACCGGGGTTCTTAGCTGGAGACGACAGCAGGCCGGAGCTCCGATCGACTCCGACGAGGAGGTCGAAGTTGATGTTGGAGATCTAGCAGCAGCAGCCCGAGCACATATAGACGAGCCCGCTCCACCGACACTCTACCAGAGAGTGACGCATTTAGAGACACAGGTTCAGAGTCTCCGAGAGGAGGTCGAAGCCTATCATATAGAGCAGATGGACGCTCGTCGAGCCGACCGAGAAGTGGCTGATGCTCGATTCCTTGAGATGATGGCACGATTTGATGCATGGCAGCTTGGCCCGTCTGATCATCCCGGTCCTTCGTCTTAGATTCCCTTAGCATTGTACCTATTTCACTGCCCCTACTCAGTAGGGTTGACTTATGTTTGACTATTTGACTGTGTTGAACCTTGAGTACCTGCTTTATTATCTGTTGACCAGTTTAGAAGTAATTATTCCTTTTAGGATTGTGCTCTGTAGATTAGATTAACTTTTTTTGCTCTGCTTGATTTAAAATTGGTTTTAAAATATAATTTGAAAAACTATTTTACTTAATTTTAAAAACAATTTTCATTTTTTTTACTTAGTTTTATTTCAAAACTACCCCCTTTCAAAACTAGGGCTTTTTCGAAAATGGACTTAGCCTAGGCCCTAACCCTATAACTGCATGCACCTATAGACTTAGAAGCCAGCATCTCACAAGCCCCTTAGGGTACTTTTGAGTGATAACCTAGAAAGGGTTGAGATGCTTAGGTCTTTGCCTTAATTCAAGATGCTTTAAGTCAGTGCATCTGCAATAATTGGGGCACTAAATACAACTTACATAGCAATCAAGTTAAGTGTCAAGCTTAGAAAATCTAACTTGAACAGAAACACTTAACTTGACTAACCCTAGCAAAAACTACTGTTTATAACAGTTAGTAAGTAGCTAATTGGGTTAGACAGGTCCCTACAAAGAAAAATGACTAATTTAGCTTAAGTCTAATTATGAATTGATTCAGTACAGCAAAATCTTACTTATTTCCTTTATGCAATCTTATTTCTACTATAATTATCTGTTTTTGATATATGGCAAAGGGGGAGAGATAGGAAAGGAAAGAGTAAAATTAATTTTAATTTTAGTTTTTTCAAAAATTGGTTTCAAAAATTTATCCTTTATTCAAGCCTTTCAAAATTTTGCTTAAGCTTGTCAAACTACATTTTATCCTTTATTCAAGCCTTTCAAAATTTTGCTTAAGCTTGTCAAACTACTTAAGTTCTTAAAGCTTTCAAATTTTTTACTTAAGCTTTCAAAATTTTGCTAAGTACTCTAGCTTCAAAATTTTTACTCAAAGCTTTCAAAAAGTTTTCTAAAGTACTCTAGCTTCAAAATTTTTACTCAAAGCTTTCAAAATTTTTCTAAAGTACTCTAGCCTTTCAAAATTGTCTTACTTAAGCTTGTCAAAATTTTTTTTAAGGACTTTTAAGCTTAAGTTTTTCAGAACTGTATAAGTACAATGTTACTAAGTACTTAAATTTTTTTTGTACTTATGTTTTCCAAATGGACTCTATTTATTTAAATTTTTCAAAATTATTAAGTACTTAAGTACTAAAGTTTTTAAAGTTTACTAAGTACTTAAGCTTTTTAAATCCTACTAAGTACTTAAGCTAACATTTTCAAAAACTCTTGAGTACCTTAAAACTTAAAACGTTAAACTTTTTAAGTACTCTAAAATCATGCTCCTATGGACTTTTAACTTAAGTTACTAAAATATTTCTACTACCTAAAACTTAAGTTTTCAAAATACAAGTAAAGTTTTTTTTAGCCCACGAATTTTTGAAAAATCTAGGGGGAGATTCCTTCCAGGAGGAGGGAACAAAAGTTAAAACTTTTTCATGTTTTGCGTAAACTTAACTTTTTGAACTAGGGTTGCCATAAATCAAAAAGGGGGAGATTGTTGGTGCAGAATGCACCCAAGTCAAACCTGTGTTTTGATAATGGCAACATAGGTCAAAAGTTAAGTCTTTCTTATTTTCTAACAAGTTAATCTAGTGTGCAGTGAAAGCCCTAGCAAAGGACCGCTAGGCACTGGGGAAGGAATGCCAGGGTCAAAAGCCCTAGCGAAGGACTGCTAGGCGCCAGGCGAAGGACAGTCTGGGACTGAAGACCTAGCGAAGGAATGCTAGGCACCGAGCGAAGGGCAGCTCGCCAACCAAGACCTGACAAAGGACCGTCAGGCAAAACTCCAACCAGAGAAACGGTTGGCATCAGGTAAATTCTCCCGAGAGGAGTAGGTGAGGACGCGTTCCCCGTCGAGGGAACAGTAGGCGTCGGTTCGACCTAGGGCTCCATTTTGGAGACCAAAGTCAGAACCAAGACAGCTAAGGTTGTATAATCTAATAACTTAATATATTGTTGTGTTTTGGACTAACTCTGGATGCAGGACCGAAGGAACGTGTGTCTGCAGCTCAGAAAGCCTCAAAGGAGAGAGGCAAGGGCTGAGTAAGGCGCCCGGAGTGTCCCGGGCGCCCCCAAGGTACATACAAAACAAGTAAGAAGAAAAAGGGTTCGAATACATACTGGGTCAGGCGCCCCCGTGCTCCCGGGCGCCCCCGTGCTCCCGTGCGCCCCCGTGCTCCCGGGCGCCCCCGCTGCTCCCGGGCGCCCCCTGCGCTGCGGGCGCCCCCATGTGCAACCTCGAACCAGAACCCCTCGAAGCCAAGGAGATAGAACTTTGACCCGGTCAATGCGGGCGCCCCGAGCGCTCCGGGCACCCCGAGCGCTCCGGGCGCCCCGGTCAAAGCGGATCCAGAGGATAGACGCTGACCGAGACCTCTGCGGATCAATGGCCACGTGGGGGGCGCCCCCGACATCCCGGGCGCCCCCTGGCCCTATATAAAGGGCCTTCGACCAAGGCTCCAAGATATCAGTTCTCTTAACGCCCCAAAGATCTTCTACGCTCGTGCCTTGCTCCGGAAACACTCCAACTCGAGCCGACGACGACCTGCTGCCCCGAAAGAGTCAATCCACTCCAGACGTCGGTAACGAAGATCGAATTTTTTTATTATTATTATTAGTGCACTTATTTGTAATAAATTATTGTAAACTGTTTTGCGCGTATATAGAATTGCCCAAAGTAAATGGTCAACGACCGTGGGCCTTGGAGTAGGAGTCGACACAGGCTCCGAACCAAGTAAATCGACTGTGTCTTTGTGCTGTGATTGTTTTTATTTTATTTCCGCTGCGTACGTGCTCTTTACGAAAATCCGAACGATTTTCGATATTCACCCCCCCCCCTCTATCGGTTTTCTCGATCCAACAGTATATATATATGATACTTGTATGGGATGTTTGATTTCAAAAACCTAAGCTACCCCTACCCTTGACTTTCGGCCAAACCCTAGGTTTAGGGCTAGGAAGAGTTAAATTAACCCATGAAATGCATGCTTTATACTATGCTAGTTATCATGATTATGAATGCATACAAATGCATAAGAATAAGCCCTTTAGGGCATGAATGAAGAAGGCTTAGGGCCTAAAGAATGCTTCCCTAGAAGGTTGGGACTAAGAGCATACTTTATGAAAATAAAGAACATGATAACTATTTTATTTTATAATGGCTTGTACTATAGACTCTTAAAGTGAGTCAAATGATTATGATACTAGGCTGAAGGACTTTTGAGAAGGCCTAGTAAACCCTAGTGGTTCGGGATTAGCTACCTCGTTCCTATTCAGGGGCGCGCGCAAAACATGAAGTACAAGCCGGGCCCTAATGATTATGCTATGTTCAAGTATTATGTTTATATGTTTTCAAAAGAACCTTCTTATGAAGTTAACATGCTTAGAATGTTTAACATGCTTAATTGCTTACCATGCTTGAATGTGATATATTCTATTACCTTTTCATGATATCCGATTTTGTGAGTAGGACAGGGTCTTACTAAGTTATTGCTTATCGTTTAGTGTTTTCCCTTATGCTACAGATAAAGGACGCTAAACTATGGAGGCTGCGGGAGAAGGGCAAGTGTGTGTGTGATAGTGCTGGTGGATAAAAAGGATCTTGCTCTTAGTTGCTTCAAGTTTTGGAACTTGTCATGTTAAAACCATGATATGTTCTATGCCTTGTATTCATTATACTCTATCAAGCTTAAATTATGCTTCCGCTACATGAACCTTGCATGCTTTAATGTTACAGATGCCCATGCATAGATTAGATTGGAAAAAAAAAATATGAATGCATGCGTGTAGTTGTAATGTATGAAAGTTAAAGTAGCGCCGCTTTATTCCGAGGGGAATAAGGGCAGGTGTTACAGGTTGGTATCAGAGTAGGTCTACCACACCACTATCACACTCATCAAGCCCTCATCCTGCCGCTTCCAAGTAAGAACTCTAAACCTACTACTTCCTTTATGCATGATAGTTGTACCCAGAATTGTTTTAGTTCGAGGACGAACTTTCTATAAGGTGTAGGGGATTGTAACGCCCCAAATTTTGGGCTTGCTTTCGATTGTTAAAAGGGCACAAAAATGTCGATATATATTATCAGATTGTATGACATTTATTTCATAAATGAATAAAATTACGTTCTGTGATTTTATGATTTAATGTTATGTGATTTCATTAGAAAGGATTAGGAATATGTAATTGCATAAATTAGAATATGTGATTGCATGAAGTAGAATATATGATTTCATAATATGTGATTTAAGAATATGAGAGTGAATTGGGCTAATGGGCTTTGCAAAAGTGAAAACCAAAGAGGAGCAAAAATATGCTCTTGCCGAGGATCGAACCTTGGAACTCTTGGTAAGCAAAGCCTTAAAAAGCAACGAAGTAACCAATTCACCCAGCAGGGGAGTGCTGAGAGAAAGGAAGGGAAATTCTTGTTAAGGGTTAGGGAATGTGAAAGGGTAGAGGAAGATACTCTTGATGAGAAACCACTTAGTGAAAAGACACTTGGAGAAGAGACACCTTGCCTCTTCCCTTAGTATAAATAAGAGGGAATGCTAAGGGGCTAACCATCATTGTTGCAAATCCCTCACTCCCTCTCCCTCTTCAAATTGCCGAAAACTCCCTCTCCCTCTTTCAATTTTCGAAATTCCAACTCCCCTCTCCCTCTTCATTTTCCAAAATCCAAGAGAAGGATTTCATCCCAAGGGACACTCCCAAGACCCCATTGAAGGTTTGAATCTCTTGCAAGGCAAGAAGAAGTCAAGGACCTCAAGAGCAAGGACAAGCACATCCCCTCCAAACTAAGGGTATACCTTAAGGATATTTAGCGAAAAGAAGTAAGTACCCCTCACCTGTTGCATAATTGCTCTTGAATCGATTACATGACTCACATGATGCCCTCTACATTTCTCTACATGTTTCGGTCATCACCCTAACCAAGGGTTAGGGTAGGCCACATACCTTCCTATGCTTAATGATGATGTTTGCATGAATGTATTATATTGTGGGTGAGTAAAGAAGGCTAGGAGGGAGGGGAATCCCCTTCCAACCATTCGGCCAACCCTAGAAGAATTAGGGTTTAGGGTGCATGATTATCCTAGGATGTATTCTAGGCTTAATATGTTGCATGATATGTATGTGAGGTGTTTGTGTAAATGCTTGTGAGAAAGTTTGATTTCAAAAACCCTAATTCCCTTACCCTACACCATTCGGCCAACACCCTAAAGTTAGGGTTTGTGAAGGTTAAACTACCCTATAGGATATGCTTATGTTTGGGGATAATGATATGTATATGCATGTGATGTTTAAATGGAATGTTTGATTGGAAAACTTAACTTCCCCCTAGCATGTGATATTCGGCCAAGCATAGAATATTAGGTTTGTGAAGGTTGATTACCCATGATGTATGCTATGCTTAGTATGATACATGATATATATATATATATATATATATATATATATATATATATATATATATATATATATATATATATATATATATATATATATATATATATATATATATATATATATATATATATATATATATATATATATATATATATATATATATATATATGTGTGTGTGTGTGTGTGTGTGTGTGTGTGTGTGATGATTGTATGGGATGTACCCTATGAGATATGCTTATGTTTGGGATGATGATATGAATATGCAAGTGATGTTTAAATGGAATATTTGATTGGAAAACTTAATTTTTCCCTAGCATGTGATATTCGGCCAAAGCATGGAACATTAGGTTTGTGAAGGTTGATTACCCCATGATGTATGCTATGCTTAGTATGATACATGATGTATATATATATGATACTTGTATGAGATGTTTTATATCAAAAACCTAAGCTACCCCTACCCTTGACTTTTGGCCAAACCCTAGGTTTAGGGCTAGGAAGAGTTAAATTAACCCATGAAATGCATGCTTTATACTATGCTAGTTATCATGATTATGAATGCATACATATGCATAAGAATAAGCCCTTTAGGGCATGAATGAAGAAGGCTTAGGGCCTAAAGAATGCTTCCCTAGAAGGTTAGGACTAAGAGCATACTTTATGAAAATAAAGAACATGATAACTATTTTATTTTATAATGGCTTGTACTATAGACTCTTAAAGCGAGTCAAATGATTATGATACTAGGCTAAAGGACTTTTGAGAAGGCCTAGTAAACCCTAGTGGTTCGGGATTAGCTACCTCGTTCCTATTCAGGGGCGCGCGCAAAACATGAAGTACAAGCCGGGCCCTAATGATTATGCTATGTTCAAGTATTATGTTTATATGTTTTCAAAAGAACCTTCTTATGAAGTTAACATGCTTAGAATGTTTAACATGCTTAATTGCTTACCATGCTTGAATGTGATATATTTTATTACCTTTTCATGATATCCGGTTTTGTGAGTAGGACAGGGTCTTACTAAGCTATTGCTTATCGTTTAGTGTTTTCCCTTATGCTACAGATAAAGGACGCTAAACTATGGAGGCTGCGGGAGAAGGCCAAGTGTGTGCGTGATAGAGCTGGTGGATAAAAAAGATCTTGCTCTTAGTTGCTTCAAGTTTTGGAACTTGTCATGTTAAACCCATGATATGTTCTATGCCTTGTATTCATTATACTCTATCATGCTTAAATTATGCTTCCGCTACATGAACCTTGCATGCTTTAATGTTACAGATGCCCATGCATAGATTAGATTGGAAAAAAAAATATGAATGCATACGTGTAGTTGTAATGTATGAAAGTTAAAGTTGCGCCGCTTTATTCCGAGGGGAATAAGGGCGGGCGTTACATTCCCCTCCTTCAAGATTAAAAAAATGATCTTCCACTTAATGGCTTGATAACCTTGCTTCCTCACTATCTTTTAGTGCCCTGTTTTTGTTTCTTCATTGCTGATTTCATTCAGCAGTTTCAATTCTGCTCCCAAGAGGTTTTGTTCAATTGAAAATCATTCTACAGGTTCAGTTTTAAGGCAGCAAGGCATTGCTGATTTAGAAAGCATGAATTCAATTGGAAATTGGCACAAAACTACCTTACTATCTTCTCCCACTGATTTTTCTCAAATGCAGATATTTTCAGCAGCTTTTCATAAATTTTCAGCACTTAGCAGCTTCAATTCAGATTGTAGCAAAATGTTACTGATTTTTCAGCTTCAATTCACTTTACAACTGCAATTCAGCTTCAGATTTAGCACTCGGCAGCTTCTATTATCATCCCTGCATTACTGAACCTGCTGCAATTGCTTCAGATTTCTGCTGCAATTTGGCTGCTTCTGCTCAAATTCAATTCAGCTTCAATGAATCCGTTTCCAAGTTGATACATCTTCAAATTTCTGATGGCTGGCTAGTTGATGGACTTGTTCTTAATCCTTGTCAGTACCCTTGCATTTGTTTCCATTCCAAACTGTCCAGCTCAGTTTTGATTCAATCAGTTCAGCTGCAATTTCAGATTGTGTTCTGCACAAACTGTTTTTGGCACAGAATTTTTCTGCAATGGATCAGATTTTTCCAGCTGTGCTCAGCTTCTGATCAGCCTCAATTTAGCTCCAATGTTGATACACTGCATTGCATTTATATTCAATAATTTTCAGAAACCTCCTTGCAGCAGCTAAAAGAAGCTAACTGCCCAAATGATAAGTGGCAGGGGATACCATTGCAATTTACTGCTATAATTAATATGCTCTTCTTGGAATTCTAATTCTTGTTACTCTACTTGGCCTCTTCCTTCTACTTTGGCTCAGATTTCTGATTTTTGCTTCCATAACTCCTACTTCCCCATTCTTGATCCAACCATGCTTCACAACAATCTCTTTGGCACAAATTTTTCCTTCTCTTCATTTGCATGCCAAACTTTTGTCTTCCATTGCAGATTTTTTTTTTTGATGAAAACTCTAGATGCTTCAATTCCACTTCTTCTTGCTCATTTTTGGTACCAACTCACTCACTTGGCACCTTTTGGCTTCAATTTCACAAAAAAAAAAATTTCGAATTGAAGTGCCTCCTTGATACCAAATCTTTCCAAAAAACTAGTCACTCCCCCACACTTGAATCTTTGTCCGTCTCGGGCAAAATAGCATTAGACACATTCAAAGCAAACAAGTCCATAGAAAAAATGAAGGTAAGAGTAAGAAATAAGTAAAGAAAAATGGAATGAACATGATTATTGCTAAGAATTGATGTGGAAAGGAAACAAATAGATTAGCCTCTATAGATGTGATCCAATCATTGAAATATGATTTTGAAAGAACCTAAGCAAGTTCTAGAGTACATTAACATACGTGTGTCACAAAAATAAGGCTAATTCTCACTAGGCAAAAATAATTCATCCCAAGTCCTCAATTAAGAATCTAAAACCAAGTAGTACTCAAGCATCCAAGATTTCATCCATTAGCTCAAATCCTAAGTTTTAACAACCAAATTTAATTTATTTTCAAAAGACTCTAAAATGCTATAGAGATAACCTAGAGGGATACATTTATTCCTAATCATGCAAGAAACAAACTTCTAAGAGAACTAATATGCATTTATTGATAAGGACTCAGTTTAAAAGAAAATTCTACTTCTAAAAGAAAACATAAAAAAAATGAAACATGCAATAAAAGAAAATACAAGAAAGAACAATCTCCCATTTATTCTGGTGGACGGAGCCTATCCAGAAGTAGCCTCCATCGTGGTAGTGGAGGGGTATGAGTGGCTGAGAGAACTAGGACTCCCCACACTTGAACTTTGCAGCAAAATGTTCAGGTGGCCGCAGGCGATTTAGATTCAAGATCCATTGAAGGAATGGAGGGCTATGGATTAAAGTAAGATCTTCTCCTCCTTCTTGATGCCTTTTAGAAGTCCTTCTAGGAGGTTGAAGTCTGTTCAGTTGGAGCACCCACTCCTGAAGTCTTTTGGACCCTGCAAAACAATGTAATACCTCTCTCAAGCGTTCAGGGTCAGAAAGAAATAAAATAATATCAGTCTCTGCATGAAATAAATCCAAAACTACATCATATCCAATTAAATCAAATTCTGGTACCTCAATGAAATTTTCAAAATCATTTCCTACAAAATTTGCATCTAGATATTCATCACAAATAAAGAAATCAATTTCTGGCTCATCGATAGAAATTTCACAATTATTTTCCATCCAGGGTGTATCAAGCAATGTGTCACAGCCAATCAAATCAATCTCAGATATTTCCATAAGTTTCTCACATTCAACCTCAGCATAAGTTATAGCAAGAGATTCATCAAAATAAATAACATCCATTTCAGGCACTTCTAAAAATTTTTTACTATTCATATCCACAAAAGATGTATCAAGTGATTCATCATAACAAACAACATCAATTATAGGTGCCTCTAAAATTATTTCACAATCCAGTTCTACAAGAGATGTATCAAGTAATGCATGATGACCAATGTAATCAATTTTTGGTACCTCTATTGGATTTTCACAAACAATCTCTACATAAGGTATATCAATAAATTCATTAGAATCAATAAAGTTAGCACTAGGTACCTCGCTGCATTTTTCTGGACAAAGAGGAGAAATACTTACCTGAGCGTGCTGGAGAATACCTGGAGGTTCTACAAGAGTAGATGTATCCATGGCCTCCTCCTGGTCAAGTACATGCTCCTCTTCAGCCTCAAACTCTGGTGGACACTCAACTAAAGCTAGTGATCCTTGGGTGCTTGCTTACACCATGCAAGTCCCTACACTTTCTGGTTTATCCTTTGAATCTTCTAATGTACCAGTCAACTGTGGTGGTCCCTGGGGCTTAGTGCAATCCCCTACACCTATGGAATCATCTCCTATGCATTCTACTTCTGTAATATTTGCAACAACAACATTAGAAAAATTAGGACCATCAATAATACTATCATCACAAATTAAAAGTCTAGAATGGTCCTGTGGAGCTTCAGTTTCTTCTTCTGGAGCTGAAAAATTTGAAAATGAATTTTGAGTAGTAATCTCCGGAGGGATGCATGCTGTAGGTGCCCAATATTTGATGATTTCTTCTTCTTCTTCTTCTATCAAATTTGCAAGATTACTTGAAGAAGGACTTGGCCATGCACTAGGGTCACCTTGAACTGATATAAAATTAACTCCGGGGTTCTCATAATTAAAAGCATCTTGAGAAGCTAATTGTCTTGATCTTTGGGCTTTTATCTGATTCAAATCACTAGCCACTTGTTCCATTTGCCTTCCGAGGTTTTGAATTCCTTGTTGAAACATTTGTTGAAATTCATACTGTGGGGGTTGATAAAATGGTTGAATGGGTTGATTAAATTGCTGAAAATTTGGTACACAAGTTGGTGGAGGTTGTTGAAAATTGTCCCCCTGAAATTCATGGATCTGAGGTTGAAATTGTGGTGATGAAAACTCAATTTGAGTGGGCTGAAAATTCTGGAATAATGGCTGCCCAATCTGAGTTTGCTAGAAATTTGGCTCGTATGGCTGTGAATATTGAAGAGGTTGTTGAAAATTCTGTATTGGTTGAAATTCTTGCTGCCATGGCTGATGTAGAGGCTTAAATTGTTGAAATGGTTGCTCGAAATTCTGGAATGGTGGCTGCCCAATCTGAATTTGTGGCTGGAAATTTGATTGATTTTGCTGAATATTTTGGAAAGGCTGAAAAAACTGGTTTGGTTGCTGAAATTGATCATTTGGGTGAAAATTCTGAATTTGGGGCTGAAAATCTTGGAATAGTGGCAGCCCATTCTGAAAATTCTGACTTGGCAGAAAATTTTGAAATGATGGTTGATCTTGTTGCTGAAAAAACTGATTTGGTTGCTGAAAATTCAAATAGGGCTGTTGGAATTCTTGATTTGATTGCTGAAATTGCTGGAAAGGCTGAAATTGTGGCTGAGGTGGCTGAAATGTAGGTTGAATCTGCCGTTGGTAAGTAGATGACTGAACTTTATGTTTTTGTTGATTTACCAACTCCTTACACACATTTTTTAACCCCTCCAGTGCCTCTTTTATCTCTTTATAGTCCTCTGGTGAAAACATTTGGATTTTATAGCCCTGTCACAAAACAAACAAGAAAAAATGGCAGCAACCGTATACAAAAGAATAAGCAACAAAAATAGAACCCAATGATATGTCCAAAAGTATACAAGCAAAAATCAAACAAATCAACTAGTTGCTTCCCCGGCAATGGCGCTAAAAATTTGTTAGACCCGATTTAGCTAATTAAAGTTGTCACGAAATGTGGATCCATCAGAATTTAGAATTTATAAATAAAATGCTGGAAACCCTTTTTGCAATCAAAGAAGAAAAGCGTAGTAAAGGGGCCACAGGTCGTATTTTTTCTCGGGGCTAGTTGTCGTGTTTGATTCGAACTTGTATTTATGTGTCATTTGTGTTTTCGGGTTTCAAATAGATATTCGGGTTCAAATAAAAATGGGAAAAGCAATGAAAAGCAAGAACTCAACTAAATGAGCTAAACGAAATATGGCGATTGATGAACTTAACCAATGAACAACTCAATCAAGGCACTTAAATAATTTCTGAAGACCAATCTTGATTACGTATGCAAACAAATTCTAAACAAAGGAATAAGGCACTGATAGCAATGTTCGGAAACAAACACACTCAACACAAATGCTAGCTACAAAATTCAGAAAATTAAGTCTTAAGCAAACTCCACTCGAACTAGTTACAATGTTTGGAAGCCGCTAATGCAAGGAAAATTCAGAAATGCTCAAATCCGATTCTAGCTGATTTTGGACACCATAGCACCCTAAGAATACCATAGAGCTTGATACAAAACAGTGCCTAAGCTGCCTTTTGATACAAAGTGCCGAAATTGATTTAACTTGATACAAGGACTGGAAAATCTGATGTGCCAAGAGGAATTGATGCTAAGTGCCCTAAAACATCATAACCAATTCGGAATTAACATGCAGGTCTGAAAGAATTTAGATAAAATCACTGATCAATCAAAACAAATCAAGGGCAGATAGGAAATGCAAAAAATCAGAAGGTGTATGAAGAAATGCAGAAATGCAGGGATAACATGTAAAATTCAGCAACTATATTGGATGCTAAAGCCAAACAACAACTGAAATTTGTTGCTCCATGCTAATATTCACATACGATTCCTAAGAAACACAATTCAATTGATTCTAAATGTAGGAATTGAGGCTGAGACACAAATGAACTGCCGAATGTGCAGAAACTGATTCAGAATTGATGCAAGTTCAGAAACGGATGCAGAATTTCAGCACTTATTTGAATGCCGAACAAGCAAACAAACAAATTGAAACCAATGCCCTAATCTACCATTCGAAAAGGACTGAGAAGAACCAAAGATTGCTTGAAACAACTCAGGAATTCGAAACTGTAAATGGGTTGCAGATTTGAAACTGCAATTTTTGCAGAAGCAGAAATTTGGCACGCACCAATGGAATTGATGCACAGAACTTAAAGCAAGTGCTATTTTAAACTAAATACACTATCTATCTAATGCTAGGGCAGGAATTAACTACTAAGAAACTCAGAAACAACTCAGAAATAGGAAATCTAAGACAATTTTAGAAACTGAAAAGAGTAAACAGAAATCAGAATTAAACTTGGCACACTATTGAAATTGGCACGCAACAATTACAATAGAAACTAGCTGAAACTTATCTGAAAATTCACTACACAAGCTCATAAACTAACTAACTTGAAGAATTAAAACCTAATTAAGCTAAACAATTCAGAAACTTCTAATTAAGCTGCTAGAATGAAAATACAAAAGCAAAACAAGTGCAGAAATCCAATTACAGCTACAAAACTTGAAAATTAAGTATCTAAGCTACTCCTCAACCATTTTTCAACTCAAGAGCTCCTTGGTCGTCAATCAAGGGAGAACCTCGGACCCGCAAGCTCAACAAATCAGTGAAGACTTTCTCTGTTACCGAATCAGATCAGACCATGCTCAAACTGAAATTTGGCTCCGAATTCTTCAAACTCGCTGTGGTGGCTTGCGATTGGGATTAGGGAATGACCGAAACCTTCCAGGGAACCCCTCTGGATAGTTCGGATGCAGTGGCGATGGTGCACAGCTGAGCTCGCTGAAATCGGATAGCAGACTGCCGAAACCTCGCGCAGCCTTGCTATTGAGCAAGAATCCAATCTGAAACCTCAATGAGAACTCTTCACTAACCTAGCCCTTGTTTTGATGATGGATTGAGGGATCACGCCTTCGATTGGATGAAAAATGGAAGAAAACGATGAAGAACTGAAGAACCTACTGTTGCGGCGAAGACGCGATGGAGAGGAAGCTGCGGCAATTTTTCCTTAAGTAATCAAAAATGGACGGCTGTGATTGATTTGAGAAAATCCAACGGCTGATCTTGCTCTGATTTGAGCCAAACTTTGATGATGATGATCTGGGATCAGGATCTGCCTCGTGGTAGCTCGGATCCTCCAGATGTGCAACGGATGGTCCAGATCAACTTAATCTTTGAATGGACGATCTAGAGCCCTCCAAGCTTGATCCAACGGTTGATTTAGCTCTGATGGGGATGAAACTTTCATATTTTGATCTGAGTGCTTGATCAACCCTAACCCTAGCTCGGATTGCTTCAGATGATCCCGGATGGCTCAGATCTAGCTGCTTTTGAATCGGACGACCCGAATTAATCCAAAACATGATAATTCGATCCGGTTCCACTTCCGACTCAAGTTTGACCCAGTATGCCCTAGGTCCAGGATCCTTTCATGCCTACAAAAATATATCAGAAAATTAGTGGCCAAATAATCCAAAAATGTGCAAATTTGCATTTAAGTCCAAATTAATAGGAAATCCTAAAACCTAGAGTAAAATCATAGTTAAGCAAATAAAACATGGGTCAAACATGGATTTTAGCAATTAAAATAATCAATAAAATGGTGCTTATCAGCGATCCACTAGTCGTCTCTTCGTTGGTCGTTCGATTAGGAGAATTACAAGGCACGATCTTTGTGATTGGCCAAGTTGTAATTCGTACCGAATGATACGATGACGAGATGGTCGTTGGGAGACGGGTTTCCATTCAGATTAAATTTTAATCCGTAGACATTGAGATGCCTCTCAAAGACGACCAGGTATTCACTAGGGAAACCCGCCAAATCAGTTCTGACATATATATATATATATATATATATATATATATATATATATATAATGACTATTTACCAAAAAGTCCATGCTGATTGCAACTTAGCACATAACTCTCCTCCTTTTTCATTTGAACTTGTGATCTGTACAAGTAGGTTTTATAACTTCTATACTATATTAAAAATAAATTATTTTGTAAATCAACATAAGAAAAATATTATTCATAAAATATTTTTATATTATTTTTTATCAAATTTTGAAATTAGTCTAAATTATTTAAACTTAATTAAAATCATTGTGATATAAGTTAATATCACCTTAAATTGAAGTCATTTAATATTTGCTAAGTTGTAGTAACCATTTAATAGTTTTTGGTGATTTTGATTGTTGAAATAATTTTAATTAAATTTATGTGATTTTGATTAAAAAATTTAAATTTGATTAAAATCATTTTAATATATTTAAAATCACAATAGATTGAAGCCATTTAATGTATGCAAAAAATTGTAATATCCATTTAATAATTTTATGATGATTTGACCATTTTGACTATTTTAATCATGTTTGGGAAATTTTGACTAAATTGATGAAAAAAATTTATAAATGAATTTTATATATAATAATTTTTTATCAAGTTGAGCTAATTTATTTTAATATGTAAAAATAATTACTATAATAATATTAAAATAAGAATATTTTTAATATGAGAAATATATGAGACGCCTTTGTAACTTTTCTTTTCAAGAAAAATATTTAGGATTCTAATACTTAGAACTGCGTTTTCCATTTTTTTCCCCCACATAATAAACCATAAATCCCATTTCTTGAAACATTTATTTCTTTCAGGTTAATCAGCACTTATATCAATCTGGTGATGCCTAAGGCGATGGCACAGAGCAACTGCTGCACGCCGTCGTCGACCACCAACGGCGACTTGGCGCCATTGTCGTTGAACGCCTTCTCGCAGTCTTTCGGTGCGTCGACGCTGGAGCTCAGGTACTTCACGGCGTCGTCCTTCCGGCTCTCCTTGATGGCGCTCAGGTACCTCACAGGCTGGATCAGCTGGTTAAGACACTCCCACTTGAAATGGAGGTCGTGGGTTCGAGGGTCGACAGTATGAACGAGGGGTGGAACCTCGGCTGCTGTTTAAAAAAAATCCCTCGCGCCTGGGTGTCTTAGCCTACCCAACATTCACCGTGATTTACCCCCTCTGGACACTTGTGGGGCAGAGAGCAGGGGGCCGCTGGGTTGGCGGTTCCAACCTTTGAAATTGAAGGCGCTCTGCGTCGAGTTGAGATTGTCGATCAGATTGCTGTACACTTTGCCGCACGTCGACAAGCTCTCCTGCTCGGCCTTGTCCTGCGAGCTCTTCAGCAGCTTCTTGATCTTTCCGTCCATCTCCGTCGCCTTAATCGACGACAGCTTGGTGGCGATGATGGCGAGGCCACGCATGTCGCCGGGGACTATGCCAGGGATCGATTTCAACGTCTTCACGCAGAAAAAGTACAAGATGCCGGAAGGGTCGTTCTGGGTGATGGTCTTGCAGATGGACTCCACGGAGGCGTGCGCCGCCGGCGAGAGGAGGAGGAGGAGGGCGGCGAGAGCGAATGCAGGAGCTTGCCTCATCATCATCTTCAACTAGTTGATTGATTATTCCCTTCAAACTAAATTGTGCAAATTTATAGGGCTATTGCCAAAAAATTTTCATAAAATTAATTGAATTAAAATGGAAGGATACCTGTGCACTTATTGTAAGAATTAATTAAATTTCATTTGTGTTTATTAATTTTGGCATTTAATTAGATGTGATTTATCCGACTAGGGAACTTGGAAAGCAATATAATTGATTCAATTAATATTTAATTGAAGAAAATATGTGTAATTATTGTAAGTATTAATTTATTTACACTTTTTTGGCTGAGAGGTGGCATTGAATTGTTTAAGTAAAGCGTATGTTATGGAATGAATTTTTCTTCTATTAAATATATACTTTATATTTGTGGAAAGGAATTTATCTATTTTAGTAAGTTGTAATTCATTTTATAATACTAAAAATTGAATAATTTTTGTATTAAATATTTTGAGAATAGAAATAATAATTTTATAATCGATTAAATACGTTAAACTCGAAAGATAAGCTCTAAACCGTTTGTGATAAAATTTTATATTAATTGATTGGACACCTACTCAATTGGAAACTTGTATTTAACTGTCACCGGGACTATGGTGCAGCGATAGGACGATTAGTTATTATCCTAGGCATCCGCGGTTCGATCCTTAGCTACGGCGCATTTATAGGAATTTTTTCTCCAAATAGGACGCGAACCCTGGGACGTTGAGCTTCTAGACCGCCCACTGCGAGCGCTTCCCGATTTACCCTGGCGGCCGGTGGGAAATTTCTGTTGAGGCAATCAACCCTTAAATGATTGGAAGATCAGGGTTTTGGTGTGTGGGCAAATAGGTTTAAAGTTAGAGTGTTATGTTATATTTGATTTGTGTGATTGAGTTTGCAGGACTTAGAGAATCACACTTGGTGGACCTATCCGAGGGACGAGAGCCGAGGGAGGAGAGCTCCAAGGGCAAGCCGGGAAGTGGACTTCAAAGGGCACACGTGAAGGGTGGCATGGAGGCAAGCTAAGGGAAGGCTTGCGTGCGCATCCGAGGGACGATAGCCAGAGGAAAAGGACTTCAAGGGGCGAGCCAAGGGAGCAGACCTGAAGGCACACGCGAAGGAGAAGGTTCGGAGTGGCTGGAGCTGAGATGGGAGGCAGGGCAGTCGACTGGCCTGGAGGCAGTCGACTGCCAAAACCCACAGAAAGTCCGCAGCTTCGGACCAGTCGACTGGCCTTAGGGCAGTCGACTTGTATACCCCAAAATTAGCCGTTGGCTAGCTGTTTGCTAGCCATTGGCCATCATTTATTGCAGGGCCAGTCGACTGCCCACGGGGTAGTCGACTGGTACAGGGCTGGACAGACTTTGAATCTGTCCTTTTCACCTATAAAAGGAGCTCCTCGTAACACGTGTATGTACTGTTCCGTATATTAACGAAGTGCTGCCCAATTGTAGAGTGATCTTTGCTTCCTCCATCATATTTCTGCATCTGTAAAGAGGAAGCTTTTGCTGTAAAAGTTTCTCTACCGCAAGGAGACTTTTCGATAGTGAAAAGTGGTGCTCGTAGCGTAGATCCTTGGATTAGTCACCCATCTGGGTGGATACCAAGTAAAAGAACTTTGTTAGCATTGTTATTTCTTTTGCATATTATTTCCGCTGCGCTAACATCTGTGTAGAGATCAAAACGATCCAAGAAAGTGCATTCACCCCCCCTCTGCACGCCTACATCGATCCTTCAGTTGGTATCAGAGCCGGTGCGTTTCAGAAGATCTAACAGTCAACCGAAGCAATTTTAATGGCGTTTTAAGAGGGATACTCCACCGCACGACCACCATTCTTCGACGGCAACGACTTCGCGTACTGGAAAGGTAGAATGCAGTACTATCTTATGAATGACATAGAAACCTAGATAAGTGTTGCAGATGGCTTCGAGGCGCCCGTCGATGAAAGAGGAGACCCTACACCTATGAGAATATGGTCAAAGGAGGTGATGAAAAGGGTGCAGTCAAATGCCAAGGCCACCACCACAGTGCAATGCGGGCTCTCCAAAGAGCAACTGAACAAGGTGGGGCCGTTCAAGAGCGCCAAAGAATTATGGAACTGGTTGGTAGAACTGAACGAAGGGTCAAATGAGTCCAGAAGAGCCATGAAGGACTTGTTGGTGGCCCAAGTGCAATCCCTCTCCATGAAGAGCAATGAGACAGTCAGTCAGCTGCATGGGAGGGTAAAGGTGTTAGTGATATGAGAGAAGTGTCCTAAGGCAATCGCCTTATGATTGTAAAACATTTATATTAATAAATGATAATTCACTATTTGAGTATACATGCTTGTGTATTTGATTGGGATCTTAAACTCATCTACTGAATGTCCGCAATACAACTCACAACATAAGAGAATTTGTGATGAGATCACAACTAGTGATTATCTCTAAATGCACAAATGTGAAGTATTGAAAATATCCCTAGTCGATGAATTGATAAAAACGGACACTATCAATTCTGTTGAGACTAGCATGGGTTATTCTCTAATCAGCTGATTCTCACTGGCTGGTGACATTGGGATGTCCGGAGATAAACATGGATGCTAGTTAAGGGAACTAGTTCATTGGAGTGACTAGCTGTAAGACTTCATATGGAATCTATCTATAGAAATGTCAATGAAGTTCTTACTGCAGCTTAAGTGCTATGTTCTTTTGACTTGCGGTGTTCAAGTCATCTTGGTCATGGAGACTTATACTTTAACATCTTAAGCAAGCATCTCCAAGGAGGTATGGACCCAGGATGATTGGGTATAAGCCGAAGTGCCCGAAGATGTTTGAACAGCCTACAAAGGATTCACCACTCCTTGCGAGGAGTTGTGTACCCAGGCCTATCGTCGGATTGTTACTCAAAAACCTCTGGCCAAAGTATATCATGTTTAGAGTGCGAGTCTCTAAAATACATGAGAGTAATTAGAAATCCAAAGGACGAGAAAGACACTACTTGGGCTAGGTGTGACGTAGTCAGCCTAGTGGGGACTGACACCATAGACCGTGTCCTGAATCAAGAGGGTATAAGGTGGTGAAGGGAATGGGGCACGATTCATTAGAGCTGCTGAAGGGTTTCAGAATAATTTCTTCTGAGGTCAAACCGTTGATCTTTCGATTAATTGGGGATCATGATGTACTACTAGGTGCCACTCATGATCGTTCTATAATTGGTTAATTATAGACGGCCAACATAAATAGAAAGCCTATTTAGTCACACGCACTACGAGTAATCCGAGGGATTTAAAACGAGTTGAAAATTGGATTTTCCGATCAAGAGAAATAAGTCGAATCTGAGTTAATCAGAGGCGCAATGGAAGCTAAAAATGGCTAAGTCTTTTGAAGGCTTTTTGGGCGAATTAAATGAGTTTAATTCGCATTGGTTCGGCTCGGTTTGGGCCGACCAAAGAGGGTGCCAACCCTCCTTGGTTGGCCGGCCACCTATTAGGGAGATAACCAATTAATTTTGGTTTAATTAATAAAGTAAATCTAGCGCGATTTATTTTATAAATTATGGATAAATAAATTTGTATAAAGAAATTTATATAAATAAATTTATAGAAATTTATTCTTTTTATAGAAGTTAAAATAATCCATGAATTAGTTTATTTTAATTTTATAAAATCAATTATGAATTGATTTTTCCATAATAAGAAAGTTTATAAATTTCTTATAAAATTTATTCCATAATAAAAGGAGAGATTAATTAGTTTTATTATAAAGTTAGTTATAATAAAACTTGGTTTAAACGGAATAATTCATAATAGAATTTATAGGATAAATTTCTTATGATAATTAATTAGTTTTATTATAAAGTTAGTTATAATAAAATTCATAAGAGAATTTATAGGATAAATTTCTTGTGATAACTAATTAGTTTTATTATAAAGTTAGTTATAATAAAACTTGGTTTAAACGGAATAATTCATAAGAGAATTTATAGGATAAATTTCTTATGATAATTAATTAGTTTTATTATAAAGTTAGTTATAATAAAATTCATAAGAGAATTTATAGGATAAATTTCTTATGATAACTAATTAGTTTTATTATAATGTTAGTTATAATAAAACTTGGTTTAAACGGAATAATTCATAAGAGAATTTATAGATTAAATTTTTTATGATAACTAATTCCGTTAATTCCGTTAAGAGGAGACTTAGCAAAGGAGTTGCTACTATATAAAGGAACCAAAGGCAAGCACTTAATTCCAATTGAGTTGTCAAGAGAAGTAGCTCCCTCTCTCCCTCTTATTCTCTTCTCTTCTCTCCTCCCTTCCATTAGGGCCGGCGCCCACCCTAGCTCCATTAGGGCCGGCGCCCAACCTACACCAAGGCAAGGTGTTGCCGTGAGCTTCAAGGAGAAGAAGAAACCAACCAAGAAGAAGAAGAAGCGGATCACATCTCCCTCTCTCTCGGAATTCGATTCCGTTACTTCGTTGGTTAGTTTCCTAATTTTTCTCTTGATCTTCTAAGTTGTGCCTTCCAAGAATCTAGTAGTTCTCATCGGCACAAAACTCGTGACTTTGCGAAGTCATCCCGAAGAGAACTCGGCGTGGACGCGAAT
>JAGFNQ010003031.1:168609-184632 GCA_024364735.1 Boesenbergia rotunda | reverse complement strand
TTATTCGCCCAATAAGCCTTCAAAAGACTTAGCCATTTTAGCTTCCATTGCGCCTCTGATAACTCAGATTCGACTTATTTCTCTTGATCGGAAAATCCAATTTTCAACTCGTTTTAAATCCCTCGGATTACTCGTAGTGCGTGTGACTAAATAGGCTTTCGATTTATGTTGGCCGTCTATAATCAACTAATTATAGAACGATCATGAGTGGCACCTAGTAGTACATCATGATCCCCAATTAATCGAAAGATCAACGGTTTGACCTCAGAAGAAATTATTCTGAAACCCTTCAGCAGCTCTAATGATTCGTGCCCCATTCCCTTCACCATCTTATACCCACTTGGTTCAGGACATGGTCTGTTTGTGTCAGTCCCCACTAGACTGACTACGTCACACCTAGCCCAAGTAGTGTCTTTCTCGTCCTTTGGATTTCTAATTACTCTCATGTATTTAAGAGACTTGCACTCTAAACATGATATACTCTGGCCAGAGGTTTTGAGTAACAATCCGACGATAGGCCTGGGTATACATCTCCTCGCAAGGAGTGGTGAATCCTTTGTAGGCTGTTCAAACATCTTCGGGCACTTCGGCTTATACCCAATCATCCTGGGTCCACACCTCCTTGGAGATGCTTGCTTAAGATGTTAAAGTATAAGTCTCCATGACCAAGATGACTTGAACACCGCAAGTCAAAGGAACATCGCACTTAAGCCGCAGTAAGAACTTCATTGACATTTCTATAGATAGATTCCATATGAAGTCTTACAGCTAGTCACTCCAATGAACTAGTTCCCTTAACTAGCATCCATGTTTATCTCCGGACATCCCAATGTCACCAGCCAGTGAGAATCAGCTGATTAGAGAATAACCCATGCTAGTCTCAACAGAATTGATAGTGTCCGTTTTATCAATTCATCGACTAGGGATATTTTCAATACTTCACATTTGCACATTTAGAGATAATCACTAGTTGTGATCCCATCACAAATTCTCTTATGCTGTGAGTTGTATTGCGGACATTCAGTAGATGAGTTTAAGATCCCAATCAAATACACAAGCATGTATACTCAAATAGTGAATTATCATTTATTAAAATAAATGTTTACAATCATAAGGCGATTGCCTTAGGACACTTCTCTCATATCACTAACAAACTCCCACTTGGCCTAATGCCAATCGCTACGGTATCCAATACCACAAGCTCTAACATGACCCTCAAACTTGCTCTGAGGCAAGGCCTTTGTTAAAGGATCCGCTAAATTCCTTTCAGTGGGAATTTTCTCAATTTGTATATCATTCCTACTTATAATCTCTCTGATCAGATGATAGCGGCGAAGCACGTGTTTGGATCGCTGATGAGACCTTGGTTCCTTTGCTTGTGCAATAGCTCCATTGTTGTCGCAGTAAACCGGCACTGCATCATCAATGGTTGGAACCACGCCAAGTTCGGAGACGAACTTCTTGATCCAGACTGCTTCCTTTGCTGCTTCCGAAGCTGCGATATATTCCGCTTCCGTGGTGGAATCCGCTACGGTGTCTTGTTTGGAACTTTTCCAACTTACTGCGCCTCCATTCAAAGTAAATACGTATCCAGACTGAGATTTGGAGTCATCCTTATCTGTCTGGAAACTGGCATCTGTATACCCACGTATTACCATATCTCCTTCTCCATATATTAGGAACACATCCTTAGTTCTTCTTAAGTACTTAAGGATTGTCTTAACAGCCGCCCAATGATCCATTCCTGGATCCGACTGGTATCTGCTTGTGACGCTCAAAGCATACGATACATCGGGCCTTGTACATAACATAGCATACATGATAGATCCTATCGCGGATGCATAGGAATCTTATTCATGCAAATCCTCTCGTCTTCTGTGCGCGGACACATAGACTTTGAAAGGTTGATCCCATGCCTGATGGGAAGGTAACCTTTCTTGGATTCCGACATGCTAAACCTTTTTAGCACTCGGTCTATATATGTAGACTGCGAAAGACCAAGCAACCGTTTTGATCTATCTCTATAGATTCTAATCCCAAGGATATAGGTTGCTTCTCCCAGGTCTTTCATGGAGAAAGTTTTGGACAACCAAATTTTAACTGTCTGTAAGACTGATATATCGTTTCCTATAAGTAAGATGTCATCGACATATAATACTAGGAATACGACTGCACTCCCACTAACCTTCTTGTACACACAAGGTTCGTCAGGATTTTGTGAGAAATCAAACTTTTGATTGTCTCATCAAAACGGATGTTCCAGCTCCTAGATGCTTGCTTCAGTCCATATATGGATCGTCGAAGCTTGCATACTTTGGTTTTATCAACCGATGTGAAACCTTCAGGTTGTATCATGTATACATCCTCAAGCAGGTTTCCGTTAAGGAAAGCTGTTTTCACATCCATTTGCCATATCTCATAATCATAATGAGCTGCTATGGCTAGGAGCATCCGAATGGATTTAAGCATAGCTACTGGCGAATAGGTTTCGTCATAATCAATTCCTTGCTTCTGACGATATCCTTTTGCCACTAATCTAGCCTTAAAGGTAACAACATTACCTTCCATGTCGGTTTTCTTCTTGAAAACCCACTTGCACCCTATGGGCTTAATCCCTTCAGGTGGGTTAACCAAGTCCCATACTTGGTTTTCGTACATGGAATCCATTTCCGACTTCATGGCCTCAAGCCATTTGTCCCTTTCTGAACTTTTCAGAACATCTTCATAACTGATAGGTTCGTCATCGCTTATGAGTAACACGTCGTTCGATTCACTTACGAGAAATCCGTATCTCTCTGGAATATTGCGTGTCCTATCAGATCTACGAAGAGGTGGTGTAGTTTTAGGTTCAACTGATAGCTCATCATTATGAGGTATTGGTTGTGGGTCTAGACTAGGTGTCTCTGTAATGTCTATTGGAGTTTCTTGAACTTCATCAAGTTCAATCCCACTCCCACTGTTTTCTTGTAAAAGAAATTCTTTTTCCAGAAATACAGCATGCCTTGAAACAAACACCTTTTGTTCCAAGGGATGATAGAATTGGTAACCCTTCGTTTCCTTAGGGTATCCAATAAATAGACATTTATCAGACTTAGCATCCAATTTGTCTGATACAATCCGCTTCACATAAGCAGGACAACCCCATATCTTAAGGTGAGTTAAGTGGGGTTTCTTACTATTCCATGTCTCATATGGAGTAGTAGAGACTACCTTGGTCGGGACTCTGTTTAGCAAGTAAACAGCTGTCTTAAGTGCATAGCCCCAAAAGGATTTTGGAAGAGTTGCATGATTCATCATCGACCTAACCATGTCCATCAAGGTTCGGTTGCGCCTCTCAGATACACCATTATGCTGTGGTGTATACGGCGGAGTCCATTGGGATAATATCCCATTGTCCCTAAGATAATCTTGAAACTCTTGACTTAAGTATTCACCACCCCGATCGGATCGAAGTATTTTAATACTTTTGCCAAGCTGTTTCTCTACTTCATTTCTGAACTCTTTGAATTTCTCAAAGGCTTCAGATTTGTGTTTCATCAAGAACACGTACCCGAATCGTGAGTGATCATCGATAAAGGTGATGAAGTAGCTATAGCCTCCTTGTGCAAGAGTTGACATTGGTCCACATACATCAGTATGTATTAGACCAAGCAATTCTCCCACTGGATTACCTTTTCCGGAAAAGGGTAATTTGGTCATCTTGCCTTTTAAGCATGATTCGCATGTATCAAATGAACCGGGTTCAAATGATTCCAAAATTCCACATCGGTGTAATTCGGTCATGCGTTTCTTACTTACATGGCCAAGACGACAATGCCAAGTGTAGGAGTCTATTCGATTATCTATTCGAGCACGTTTGTTGCTAACTTCGATATTGAAAACGTCACTGGATAAATCTAACGTGTAGATACCATTGCACAAAGTTCCATTCCCATAAAGAACGCCATTTAAAGTTATGTAACAACAATTGTTACTAAAAGTTAAATGATAACCCTTTTCATTCAAACATGAAATAGATACAATGTTCTTTATTAACGAAGGAACAAAATAACAATTATCCAATTCTAAGACACGTCCTGTAGGGAGCTTTAGCAAATATGTTCCGATGGCAACAGCAGCAATCTTTGCTCCGTTTCCAACTCGCAAATTCGCTTCTCCCTTGACGAGTCTTCTTCTATTCCTTAGCCCTTGTATGTCATTACATATATGTGAGCTACACCCAGTATCAAGTACCCAGGTGTTTGAGGAAATAGAGTGACATTCAATAACGAAGATACTTGAAGAGGATGGGGCATCGAATGCCTTCTCTTTCAAGGACTCAAGATAAACCTTGCAGTTTCTTTGCCAGTGACCCTCCTTGCCACAGTGATGGCAAGTGCCTTTTAGGGTATTTTCAGTCTTTTTGGCCTTTTTCTTCTTTCCCTTATTCTGTTCTTTGGCCTTCCTCTTAGAACTTTCTTCGAGGAACCAACTAACAGTACCGTCTTTTGATCCTGCTTCATAGAAGGCTCTACAGTCTTCAGCAGGTTGAGCAACTCAAGAAACTGGTCTGGAGTTGCATTTTCAGGAGGACGGTTGGGAAGTTGATCTTCAAGGACATAAGCAAGCTTCTCTGCCTTGAGGACTATCCTCAGGTTTCGAAGCCAGTCCATGAAGTTTGGCCCAGTCAGTTTATTGGTGTCCAAAATGGAACGCAAATTCAGAGAAGACATGATCGAGTGATTATCCTAGAAATACAAATTGAGCTTATGTGAGAAGAATGATTAAAGAATGTATCAACATACATAAATAAAATCCTATTTATTTTTCAAATTGAATAACCCTTTTTATCAATTCGGGAGATCGTAGGAACATCTCCAAATAGGTTGATATCCAACCATAGATAAGAACAACCATGGCTGTGGCCATCAAGTTTTTCTTAGCTATGAAGGTAGGTAATTATACCGATTACACATCACATATATGTAACTATCACTTTATGCTATCAACTAATTGAATGTTTGCATAAATCATTGGGTTGTTAACTCATTAACAAGTATGCAACTTTATACATAGCACCCAACTGCACCTCTCTTTGCATCGACCTTGGCTGTGGCACAACAAATCGATGCTCCAAGCTTAAGGCTGACCCATTAATCAAGAAATAGTTTTAATATGGTTGGAGCTCATTCAACCGCTTAGTCAGGCTTGGATGTGTCCAACAACCAAAACTAATGATTGACCTCTGACTCCAACTATATTATTCATAAACTAATTCCATGGTTTGAACATGTTGAGGTTCAAGTCGGGCATGGATGTGTCCATCAACCCAAACGAGAAACAAAACTCCGATTCTAACCATATTAATGGAAGGTGTTGGCCTTAATATTTTGTAAGGGGTTTTGGGTCTCATCCTTTCTTTTCTAAGCACATTCATGACATAGAATTATGTCATGACTAACGATTTCCTTAATTAAGTATGTATGTGACTTAAGTTATCAAGTCTCATTAATTGAATTAGGAACCGGATTTCCTAATTCCAATTTCATACTTAATTAAAGGAATTGTTTTGGGAAACAATTTCCTAAATTGTCATAATTAATTTCGGAAATAATATGTTCAAGACTTTGATTTCTCTAAATCAAATCTTATTAAATTAAGAGACAAATCCCTTAATTCAACTACATATTATTTTCATGAAAATCTCATTTAAGAAAACTCTATAGGAAACCATTTTCCTAATTAATTTTGGAGACAACAATATGTAAGAGCATCACCTCTTCAAACATATTTTATTCATGGATTTAATTAATTACAACAAATTATTTTCTAAGGGTGGCTCCCCGAGGCTCAGATACCCAAAGAAAAGTAATGTGTTGTAAATCCAATTGGACGGCTCCCCGAGGCTCAATCCAAATCAAACATGACAATTTCAATTAAAAATTGGGAAATTAAATTACAACAACTAACTTTAAATTGGACGGCTCCCCGAGGCTCAATCCAAAATAAAGAATTTTGTTGTCAATTTAAAAACCAATTCAAATTTAATTGTCAATTAACTGTCCATGAATTTGTCTAGACTTTCTTAAAAGAAAGTGCCCAAAATTGCGAGATTTCAAAAATAGGTTTTCAGAATAATTGTAAGTTTCTGGTACAAATGAAACTTACATATTTCCAAAATTGGAAAATTTCTAAAATAGAAAATTTCCAAAATTAAAAAGTTTCCAAAGATGGGAAGTTTTCACAATTATTATAAAATTTCAGAAATTAGAAAATTTCAAATGTTTGCGAAATTTCATGAGGATTTCCAAACTTTGAAATTCCTAAATCTAAAATTTATTATAATTTGAAAGTTTCCATAATTGAAAATTTTTTTCGAAATTGAGATCATGACAAAGTTTTCCACAAAACAATTATATGATTATGTCGAACACTAACCGGCTCTGATACCACTGTTGGGATCGGGTGCATGTCGACAAGGATACGAGTTCGTAAAATTTTAAATTTTTACGTGCAGCGGAAGAATTTGCATAAAATAATTTCCTAAATTATTTTAACTTCGTATCTAGCATGCAACCTTATGGTGTGTTGACATAATCATAAAATAAAACTTTGCGGAAAAGTAAACTAATTTACTTTATACCTTTCGTAACTCGAAGAAAGGGACGAGATCCAACCGTAGCGTCCCTTGGAAGCTCCGCCTCTATTCGCGTCCACGCCGAGTTCTCTTCGGGATGACTTCGCAAAGCCACGAGTTTTGTGCCGACGAGAACTACTAGATTCTCTATAGGCACAACAAAGAAGAACAAGAGAATAAATAGGAAACTAACCACCAAAGAAACGGAATCGAATTCCGAGAGGGAAGGAGATGTGATCCGCTTCTTCTTCTTCTTGGTTGGCTTCTCCTTCTTCTTGATAGCTCACGGCAACCAAGGTTGGGAGGAGGTGCGCCGGCCCTAGCACTCAAGAGGGGCCGCCGGCCCTAGATGACTCAAGGTGGGCGCCGGCCCTAGGTGGGGAGAAGGGAAGGAGAAGAGAATAAAGAGAGAGAGAGAGGGAGCTCTATATCAATACTCGATTATTGATTAGGAATAAAGGCTTCCCTTTGGTTCCTTATATAGTTGCTTCTCCCTTGCCAAGTCTCCTCTTAACGGAATTAGTTATAAGAATTTTATCTTATAAAATTTCTTATGACTTATTCCGTTATGCCTAGTTTTATTATAACCAACTTTATAATAAAACTAATTAGTTATCATAAGAAATTTATCCTATAAATTCTCTTATGAATTATTCCGTTTAAACCAAGTTTTATTATAACCAATTTTATAATAAAACTAATTAGTTATCATAAGAAATTTATCCTATAAATTCTCTTATGAATTTTATTATAACTAACTTTATAATAAAACTAATTAATCTCTCCTTTTATTATGGAATAAATTTTATAAGAAATTTATAAACTTTCTTATTATGGATAAATCAATTCATAATTGATTTTATAAAATTAAAATAAACCATTCCATGGATCATTTTAATTTCCATAAAAGGAATAAATTTCTATAAATTTATTTATATAAATTTCTTTACACAAATTTATTTATCCATAATTTATAAAACAAATCGCACTAGATTTATTTTATTAATTAAACCAATTAAATTGGTTTCTTCCCTTTAATGTGGCCGGCCACAACAAAGAGGTTTGGCACCCTCTTTGGCCGGCCAAACCAACCCGAACCGATCGCGAATTAAACTCATTTAATTCGCCCAATAAGCCTTCAAAAGACTTAGCCATTTTAGCTTCCATTGCGCCTCTGATAAATTCAGATTCGACTTATTTCTCTTGATCGGAAAATCCAATTTTCAACTCGTTTTAAATCCCTCGGATTACTCGTAGTGCGTGTGACTAAATAGGCTTTCGATTTATGTTGGCCGTCTATAATCAACTAATTATAGAACGATCATGAGTGGCACCTAGTAGTACATCATGATCCCCAATTAATCGAAAGATCAACGGTTTGACCTCAGAAGAAATTATTCTGAAACCCTTCAGCAGCTCTAATGATTCGTGCCCCATTCCCTTCACCATCTTATACCCACTTGGTTCAGGACATGGTCTGTTTGTGTCAGTCCCCACTAGACTGACTACGTCACACCTAGCCCAAGTAGTGTCTTTCTCGTCCTTTGGATTTCTAATTACTCTCATGTATTTAAGAGACTTGCACTCTTAACATGATATACTCTGGCCAGAGGTTTTGAGTAACAATCCGACGATAGGCCTGGGTATACATCTCCTCGCAAGGAGTGGTGAATCCTTTGTAGGCTGTTCAAACATCTTCGGGCACTTCGGCTTATACCCAATCATCCTGGGTCCACACCTCCTTGGAGATGCTTGCTTAAGATGTTAAAGTATAAGTCTCCATGACCAAGATGACTTGAACACCGCAAGTCAAAGGAACATCGCACTTAAGCCGCAGTAAGAACTTCATTGACATTTCTATAGATAGATTCCATATGAAGTCTTATAGCTAGTCACTCCAATGAACTAGTTCCCTTAACTAGCATCCATGTTTATCTCCGGACATCCCAATGTCACCAGCCAGTGAGAATCAGCTGATTAGAGAATAACCCATGCTAGTCTCAACAGAATTGATAGTGTCCGTTTTTATCAATTCATCGACTAGGGATATTTTCAATACTTCACATTTGCACATTTAGAGATAATCACTAGTTGTGATCCCATCACAAATTCTCTTATGCTGTGAGTTGTATTGCGGACATTTAGTAGATGAGTTTAAGATCCCAATCAAATACACAAGCATGTATACTCAAATAGTGAATTATCATTTATTAAAATAAATATTTTATAATCATAAGGCGATTGCCTTAGGACACTTCTCTCATATCACTAACAGTGCTAACAACTTGGGATAGTTCACAAAGCACAAGAACCTCCACTAGAGAGTTATGGACAAGGAGGAAGAAAGAAGAGGAAGAGAGATGCATCCTCTAGCTTTTGACAAGGGGGTATTTATACTCATCTAATGAATACCAAGGGTCTATGTCCCTTGAGCTCCTCTCATCTTAATGCTAATAAAACCCAATGAATACCAAGCCTCTTGGTATTCCTTGAGACTCTTAATATTCTATTTATCTAATGAATAGAATGTTTGTTAGCCTTCCTCTTAAATAATATTTATTAAACCCTTTAATGAATATTATCCATAATTAAGTGGTTGAGTCTAATCTAGATGAGTCTAACTCAAATTAGACTCAATCCCATAATCTAATTGGATTCACTTGAGTCTAACTCAATTAATCCAATTCGAATCAAATCTTAGTCAAACCAAGATCAATTAATCTCCGAAGCATTGTGTCCTTAGTGTGTGACCCAATAGATTCACTTTAGACACATAAGCAATGAGCGCGGCATCTAGCAATGCATCATTGCTACCCAAGTAACAAGAAAAGTCGAGATCCGACTAAACCTCCGTGACTATGATAATGTAAACCTTGTCCTTCTATCCTCGATATTTAGATTGACCAATGAGGCATAAACCGTGTCATCCTCAGTCAATCTTGTGTTTCTTGATCCCCGAGTAGACTCACTCAAACAAATGAGCTCAATATCTTATATTGACTCATTTGAGCATGGTCATGCGTTTTAGTAGTCATACTCGATCAAGGGGACAGATATCACTCCCGTCATATGGGAGGGAAATATCCCATCTACATCACTCATATTCTTCCGCATAATTCATTACATACTCAATGATCGCCTTTATAGTCTACCCTGTTACGGGTGACGTTTGACGATACCAAAGTACATAACTCCTTATGTAGGGAACCGTAGTGACTTCAGGTCTAAGGACTATTCATACTAATAGTCACATGAGAAAGTTTATGACACTCATATGGCAATCTATAAAAATTTCTCATGACGGGTCAATTCAGTACATATTTTCCAATATATACCCATGTGTCAACTTGATATCACATATCCATGACTTGTGAGCTCAAGTCATTAGTTGACCTACATGCTAGTCCCCATGCATTAATATTGTCCTTGAATATTAATACTTGACTAGGAATGGTTTAGAGTAGTGTTCTCTACATCATCTCACTATCGATTCAACCAATCGATATGATGTAGATAAGAACCTACTACCCAAGGATATTATTATACTTAGTTATTTGGCACAAATACATAGTAAGTATAATAACCAATCATGCCTTATTAATTATAGAATATGATACAAAATGTCCCTAGTCAATCATCACATAATTGGTTCTAGGGCTCCTTCTAACAACATCTACACGTCAACTGAATAAAATATAAAATATGAAACAACTAAAATACCCAAGACTGGGGACTGGCAATTAGATCCTTTCCTAGCAACACGAGATGCAGCTTTCAGTTTCCTGAAACAAAAATAGAGGCAAGGGGTGGTGAGTCCATGCTCGAACTCTGTGTGTACATCTTACTTAATTTTTTAGCTTCTTTTATCTTTAAATGCATGGTTATTCTGTTATCTGAGTATGCTTATTTACCTTAGTTCTATTCCGCTTGTTTTCCTACTAGATACTGTTCTTTGCTTGATCTTTGAGTAAAAAATCTAAATTTTCAATTTTATAGTCTCAACTCTTGTTTTCTGATTTGAAGAGTACCCCTAGTACACGTGTACTTTAGAACTATCATGTGATCTATCTTGGTTGGCATCCAATAGATTAGTTGCATGTTTGTTTGTTATAGTTTTGATTTGGGTGCATGTGTTTCTTTTAGATTTTATGATAGAGCGGTTGTGCTCCCTCGTTCGGTACTAGAATAGTTGTGCTCCCCTTCTTGGATTTAGAGGTTGTTCCTCCTTGTTCTTGGGTATTAGAGCGGTTGAGCTCCCATGTATTTTTGAGATAAAGCGATTGTGCTCAGTTATATAGTCTAACTCCTCTACTCTTTTTTCCACTAAATTGGTGTAAAGGATTCCGGTATCTTCTAAGCCGGACTCCTTTACTCCTTTTCCTCTGGTTTAGGTGTAAAGGATTCTGGTAACCTCTAAGTTGGATTTCTTTACCCATCAAATAGCCACCTTAAATTTCACATTGTTAAAGCAAAATAGTTTACATGACATTTTGAAACAAAGGATTATGTTTTCATCCATCAAAACTTATCAGTAATTATAATAAAAGATTTAAAGGTGTTTAGACATGAATAATAATAATAATAAAATATGATTTTAGGGATACTACCTGTCATCCTCGCTTCCAACGAATCAAACCTCGACACAAAAAGTGTTTCGAAATCGGCGATGAGGAGCATCACTGTCGAAATCAACAAAAAGGGGCGTTGGTGTTGAAATCGACGAAAAGGGTGTCGATGCTGAAATCAATAGAAAAGGTTGTCGGCACCAAAATCAGTAGCAATTGGCATCAGCATCGAAATCAACAATAAGGGTAGTCGTCGTCAAAATCGACAATATTAGATTTAAAAAAAAAACTTACCTTTTTAGGAGTTCTCATTAAACTACGTTAAAACTTCGTCGAATCATTGTAAGAAAATTGATAAACATATTCATTAACAAGAGTCGACGACGATGGCCAGGCACTGAAGCTTTGCCCCAGTGGTGGTTGCTGAGGTGGGGAGGAACTTGGGGTTCTGCGAAGTAAACATAAGCGTTAGGGGACACGCCGACAGGGGACCGGCGGAGTCCACTCCGACGCTCAAGTCAGTATCTATCGAGAAGCAATGGTTGTGAAAAGTAAAGGAGATGTCTAGAGTTGAGAGAGCGCAACCCCCCTACTGGAGGGGTTGGAATACCTTTTATACCGATGTCCGTAGACAAGGCTTGTGTCCTCGATCTATGCAATGGATCACGAACTAAGTATTGACTTAATTCTGCATTGTTTGCCCAAGAGTTACTCACAGTTTGTGATGAACTATCGGATGAACAAACTAGAGACTACCATTCCTGAGTTGCATAACCTGCTGAAGACTGTAGAGCCTTCTGTAAAGCAGGATCAGAAGACGGTACTGTTAGTTGGTTCCTCAAAGAAAGGATCTAAGAGGAAGCCCAAAGAACAAAATAAGAGAAGGAAGAAAAAGGCCAAAAAGATTGAAAAGGCACCAAAAGGCACTTGCCGTCACTGCGGCAAGGAGGGCCACTGGCGAAGAAACTGCAAGGTTTATCTTGAGTCCTTGAAGAAGAAGGCATCTGATGCCCCATCCTCTTCAGGTATCTTCGTTATTGAATGCCACTCTATTTCCTCGGACAACTGGGTACTTGATACTGGGTGTAGCTCACATATATGTAATGACATACAGGGGCTAAGGAATAGAAGAAGACTCGTCAAGGGAGAAGCGAATTTGCGAGTTGGAAATGGAGCAAAGATTGGTGCTGTTGCCATCGGAACATATTTGCTAAAGCTCCCTACTAGACTTGTCTTAGAATTGGATAATTGTTATTTTGTTCCTTCGTTAATAAAGAACATTGTATCTATTTCATGCTTGAATGAAAAGGGTTATCATTTAACTTTTAGTAACAATTGCTGTTACATAACTTTAAATGGTGTTCTTTATGGGACCAAAACTTTATGCAATGGTATCTACACGTTAGATTTATCTGGTGACGTTTTCAATATCGAAGTTAGCAACAAACGTGCTCGAATAGATAATCAAATAGACTCCTATATGTGGCATTGTCATCTTGGCCATGTAAGCATGAAACGCATGACCAAATTACACCGATGTGGAATTCTGGAATCATTTGAACCTGGTTCATTTGATACATGCGAATCATTCTTAAAAGGCAAGATGACCAAATTACCCTTTTCCGAAAAAGGTAAACCAGTGGGAGAATTGCTTGGTCTAATACATACTGATGTATGTGGACCAATGTCAACTCTTGCACAAGGAGGCTATAGCTACTTCATTACCTTTATCGATGATCACTCACGATTCGGGTATGTGTTCTTAATGAAACACAAATATGAAGCTTTTGAAAAATTCAAAGAGTTCAGAAGTGAAGTAGAGAAACAGCTTGGCAAAAGTATTAAGATATTTCGATCCGATCGGGGTAGTGAATACTTAAGTCAAGAGTTTCAAGATTATCTTAGGGACAATGGGATATTGTCTCAATGGACTCCGCCATATACACCATAGCATAATGGTGTATCTGAGAGGCGTAACCGAACCTTGATGGACATGGCTAGATCTATGATGAATCATGCAACTCTTCCAAAATCCTTTTGGGGCTATGCACTTAAGACAGCTGTTTACTTACTAAATAGAGTCCCGACCAAGGTAGTCTCTACTACTCCATATGAGACGCGAAATAGTAAGAAACCTCATTTATCTCACCTAAAGATATGGGGTTGTCCTGCATATGTAAAGCGGACTGTATCAGACAAATTAGATGCTAAGTCTGATAAATGTCTATTTATTGGATACCCTAAGGAAACGAAAGGTTACCAATTCTATCATCCCTTGGAACAAAAGGTGTTTGTTTCAAGGCATGCTGTATTTCTAGAAATAGAATTTCTTTTACAAGAAAACAGTGGGAGTAGCATTGAACTTGAAGAAGTTCAAGAAACTCCAATAGACATAATGATGAGCTATCAGTTGAACCTAAAACAATACCACTTCTTCGTAGGTCTGATAGGGCACGTAATATTCCAGAGAGATATGCATTTCTCATAAGTGAATCGAACGACGTGTTACTCATTAACGATGACGAACCTATCAGTTATGAAGATGTTCTGAAAAATTTAGAAAGGGATAAATGGCTTGAAGCCATGAAGTCGGAAATGGATTCCATGTACAAAAATCAAGTATGGGACTTGGTTAACCCACCTAAAGGGATTAAGCCCATAGGGTGCAAGTGGGTTTTCAAGAAGAAAACCGACATGGAAGGTAATGTTGTTACCTTTAAGGCTAGATTAGTGGCAAAAGGATATCGTCAGAAACAAAGAATTGATTATGACGAAACCTATTCGCCAGTAGCTATGCTTAAATCCATTCGGATGCTCCTAGCCATAGCAGCTCATTATGATTATGAGATATGGCAAATGGATGTGAAAACAGCTTTCCTTAATGGAAACCTGCTTGAGGATGTATACATGATACAACCTGAAGGTTTCACATCGGTTAATAAAACCAAAGTATGCAAGCTTCGACGATCCAAATATGGACTAAAGCTGGAACATCCGTTTTGATGAGACAATCAAAGAGTTTGATTTCTCACAAAATCCTGACGAACCTTGTGTGTACAAGAAGGTTAGTGGGAGTGCAGTCGTATTCTTAGTGTTATATGTCGATGACATATTACTTATAGGAAATGATATATCAGTCTTACAGTCAGGTAAAATTTGGTTGTCCAAAACTTTCTCCATGAAAGACCTGGGAGAAGCAACCTATATCCTTGGGATTAGAATCTATAGAGATAGAACAAAACGGTTGCTTGGTCTTTCGCAATCTACATATATAGACCGAGTGCTAAAAAGGTTTAGCATGTCGGAATCCAAGAAAGGTTACCTTCCCATCAGGTATTGGATCAACCTTTCGAAGTCTATGTGTCCGCGCACAGAAGACGAGAGGATTTGCATGAGTAAGATTCCTTATGCATTCGTGATAGGATCTATCATGTATGCTATGTTATGTACTAGGCCCGATGTATCGTATGCTCTGAGCGTCACAAGCAGATACTAGTCTGATCCAGGAATGGATCATTGGGCGGCTGTCAAGACAATCCTCAAGTACTTAAGAAACACTAAGGATGTGTTCCTAATATATGGAGAAGGTGATATGGTAATACGCGGGTATACAGATGCCAGTTTCTAGACAGATAAGGATGACTCCAAATCTCAGTCCGGATACATATTTATTTTGAATGGAGGCGCAATAAGTTGGAAGAGTTCCAAGCATGACACCGTAGCGGATTCTACCATGGAAGCGGAATATATTGCAGCTTCGGAAGCAGCAAAGGAAGCTGTCTGGATCAAGAAGTTTGTCTCAGAACTTAGTGTGGTTCCAACCATTGATGAAGCAATACCGGTTTACTGTGATAACAATGGAGCTATTGCACAAGCGAAGGAACCAAGGTCTCATCAGCGATGCAAACATGTGCTTCGCCGCTATCATCTGATTAGAGAGATTATAAGTAGGAATGATATACAAATTGAGAAAATTCCCACTGAAAGGAATTTAGCTGATCCTTTAACTAAGGTCTTGCCTCAAAGCAAGTTTGAGGGTCATGTTAGAGCCTGTGGTATTGGATACCGTAGCGATTGGCATTAGGCCAAGTGGGAGTTTGTTAGTGATATGAGAGAAGTGTCCTAAGGCAATCGCCTTATGATTGTAATCATTTATTTTAATAAATGAATATTCACTATTTGAGTATACATGATTGTGTATTTAATTGAGATCTTAAACTCATTTACTGAATGTCCGCAATACAATTCATAGCATGAGAGAATTTGTGATGAATTCACAACTAGTGATTATCTCTACATGTGCAATTGTGAAGTATTGAAATTGTCCCTAGTCGATGAATTGATAAATACGGACACTATCAATTCTGTTGAGACTAGCATGGGTTATTCTCTAATCAGTTGATTCTCACTAGCTGGTGACATTGAGATGTCCGGAGATAAACCTGAATGCTAGTTAAGGGAACTAGTTCATTGGAGTGACTGGCTTTAAAACTTCATATGGTAGTCTACATATAGATATGTCAGTGAAGTTCTTACTGCAGCTTAAGTGCGATGTTCCTTTGACTTGCGGTGTTCAAGTCATCTTCGTCATGGAGACTTATACTTTGACATCTTAAGCAAGCATCTCCAAGGATGTGTGGACCCAGGATGATTGGGTATAAGCCGAAGTGCCCGAAGATGTTTGAACAGCCTATAAAGGATTCACCACTCCTTGCGAGGAGATGTATACCCGAGGCCTATCGTCGGATTGTTACTCGAAGCCTCTGGCCAGAGCTTGACATGTTTAGAGTATGAATCCCTTAAATACATGAGAGTAATTAGAATCTCGTAGGACGAGAAAAA
>JAGFNQ010003031.1:0-167388 GCA_024364735.1 Boesenbergia rotunda | reverse complement strand
AACTTGGATCCCTATGGGTTACGCAATTTCTGAGGTAGGTGTTGTATCTGTGTTGATCGAAGGAGTGATTGGATACTTTGTCTCTGTTATTGATTTCTCCTTGTTGTTCTTGGTTTTAGATTTAGGTCTGTGCCATGGGATCTTAGTTTTGATGTCGATTGCTTCTGTGTTGCTGTGAGATATCTTCTGATCAATTGGTTCACGCGTGGGCTGTGTGTTGGTTGATGTTTGTTGGTCTGCTCTGATCTGAAGTTTGATTCGGTTTCGATTTGAGCGGATTCTATGAAGGATTTTGGATGAGCTTTGCTATTTGGAATGAGGTTCAATCTAGGGTTTGAGCTTGTTCTCTCCATTGCCGTGTGATGCTCTGATCTGAGTGGTTGCTTGTTCTGTTCGGCTTGAGTAGGGATTGGAGGAGGGAACAGTGGTACTTTGTTTCGATTGGTTGTAATATTAAAGTGGATTAGGTTAGCTTAGTGTGAATTGGGTTAATTCGAGGCTAGGAGTTGATCCCAATATTAGTAGTGTGTATCTTAGCTGATTTGTAAATTATACAATTAGCTAAATTGTATCTGTTACTTGTCTTTGATGCATGATACTGAGTGTCGCGGCTATCTGCGTCGTGGACATTATCTTGATGAGAGGTTCTCGATGCTTGGACTTCATTACATCGAGGCGGGTACCTCTGTTTATGCATAGCTAGACATAGTTAGCAGTAGGGATATCTGATATCTTTATCTCTGTGCTTTTGCTTCGGTAGTTGTATCCGTTAGCTTTACTGCTTACTATGTCTGTATGGATTGATGATGCACAGTTTACCTTATACCTTACGCTAGGATTTAGGTATTGGTGCATACCGGTATATGGACTACTGCATATCATGTAGATGACAGCAGGGATAGATAGTGGATGATGCATGGGATAGTGACATGCATCATTATTGCACGTAGTATAGGGGACGACCTTTGACTCCCTGGAGGTTGAGATGGCCATCGTACTTGCTACTCGTGTAGGGGCATATGTAGGTGACCTTTGACTCCCCTAGTGGTTGAGATGGGCCGTCAGACCTGCCACATGGCCTGTCGTGCAGCCCCGTTGGCGGACCCGGGCACTGCAGCAGGTCCCCTACCTATCCGATGATAGCAGGGACGTTTAGAGCGTTACTTCACCCGATGGTGGGGTACGTTTATGGTCTCCGACCCTACCCATTCGGTCCCGCGTGTACCGCCTCATAGACCGTCTGTTCGTGCAGGGAAGACCAGGTCAGAGCCCTACCCACTCGGTTCACGTGTACTGCGACCTACACCGTCTGGCGTCAGGGGTGACCCATGTTGCATCATGAGCATGCTCTGCATCTCTGCACTTGGTTGTGTTTGCTACACTTGATTGCTGCACTTGGTTGACATGCATACTACCGGGTTTTGGATCGATGCAGGTAGGTATGTAGTTCCTTTACTCCTTATAGTTCAGTTCTGTATTTCTTTCTACTGCAGTTATCTTCAGTATTGTGGTAGATAGATAGACGGTGACTTACTGCTATTATTTTCTTCCTGTGCATATCAGTCTGTATTCGCTAAGTTCTTAGGACTCACCCCGTTAGATCCCTATTTTTATTTCAGGATGATTGTCTGGAGTGCCCGGCAGCCTATCCCACTTCGCGTATTTCTTCGAGATGATTCCGGGATGTCTCTTTTACTTTGTTGGTGGTACATGTTGGTACCCTTTTTCTGTTTCTTTTACTTTACTTTTCCGCTGCTATATTCGTGTTTGATTTTGCCATTTTATACGGCGGTATAGTTGTACTTTTGTGAGCCATGGAGGCCTTGTGCTTTGCTTTTGTCGTAAGTCGTACCGGTACGCAGCTTTGTCGTCATTTTCGTTTTTGTTGATTTCAGACGGTTGTTCCAGCCCTATAGGCTGTGGTACAATCATCTGAGGGGGTCGTAGAGGTTAGGTTTCTGAATTGTCCGTCGGTCGAGGGAGTGGCAGTCCGGTCGGTATCGGACGGGCAGCTCCTCGGGGCGTGACAAAGATGATACCCAAAATCCCTTACAAAATATTAAGGCCAACACCTTCAATTAATATGGTTAGAACCGGAGTTTGGTTTCACGTTTGGGTTGATGGACATATTCATGCCCGGCTTGAATCTCAACATGTTCAAATCATGGAATTAGTTTATGATTAATATAGTTTGAGTCAGAGGTCAATCCTTAGTTTTGGTTGTTGGACACATCCAAGCCTGACTAAACGGTTGAATGAGCTCCAACCATATTAAAACTATTTCTTGATTAATGGGTCAGCCTTAAGCTTGGAGCATCGATTTGTTGTGCCACAACCAAGGTCGATGTAAAGAGAGGTGCAATTGGGTGCTATGTATATTGTTGCATACTTGTTAATGAGTTAACAACCCAATGATTTATGCAAACATTTAATTAGTTGATAGCATAATGTGATAGTTACATATGTATAATATGTAATCGGTATAATTACCAACCTTCATAGCTAAGAATAACTTGATGGACTCTAGCCATGGTTGTTCTTATCTATGGTTGGATATCAACCTATTTGGAGATGTTCCTACGATCTCCCGAATTGATAAAAAGGGTTATTCAATTCGAAAAATAAATAGGATTTAATTAATGTATATTGATGCATTCTTTATCATTCTCATCACATAACCTCAATTTGTATTTCTAGGATAATCACCTGATCATGTCTTCTCTGAATTTGCGTTCCATTTTGGACACCAATAAGCTGACAGGGCCAAACTTCATGGTCTGGCTTCGAAACCTGAGGATAGTCCTTATGGCAGAAAAGCTTGCTTATGTCCTTGAAGAACAACTTCCCAACCATCCTCCTGAAGATGCAACTCCAGACCAGTTAGTGGCCTATCAGAAACATGTGGTCGATTCTGAACTTGCGAGTTGCATCATACTGGTCGCTATGGTACCTGAGCTACAAAAGCAGCATGAGCATATGGATGCTCATACCATCATCTTCCATCTTCATGAGCTCTTTGACGAGCAGGCGAGATCCGAAAGGTTTGAAGTCTCCAGACTCCTCTTCACCTCTAAGATGCAGCAAGGCACTTCTGTTTCACAGTTTGTGTTGAAGATGTTGGGGTACATTGAGCGACTAGGCAACTCGGATTTGCAATGGATCACGAACTAAGTATTGACTTAATTCTGCATTGTTTGCCCAAGAGTTACTCACAGTTTGTGATGAACTATCGGATGAACAAACTGGAGACTACCATTCCTGAGTTGCTTAACCTCTTGAAGACTGTAGAGCCTTCTGTAAAGTAGGATTAGAAGACGGTACTGTTAGTTGGTTCCTCAAAGAAAGGCTCTAAGAGGAAGCCTAAAGAACAAAATAAGGGATGGAAGAAAAAGGCCAAAAAGATTGAAAAGGCACCAAAAGGCACTTGCCATCACTGCGGCAAGGAGGGCCACTGGCAAAGAAACTGCAAGGTTTATCTTGAGTCCTTGAAGAAGAAGGCATCCAATGCCCCATCTTCTTCAGGTACCTTCGTTATTGAATGTCACTCTATTTCCTCGGACACCTAGGTACTTGATACTGGGTGTTGCTCACATATATGTAATGACATACAGGGGCTAAGGAATAGAAGAAGACTCGTCAAGGGAGAAGCGAATTTGCGAGTTGGAAATGGAGCAAAGATTGCTGCTGTTGCCAATGGAACATATTTGCTAAAGCTCCCTACTGGACTTGTCTTAGAATTGGATAATTGTTATTTTGTTCCTTCGTTAATAAAGAACATTGTATCTATTTCATGCTTGAATGAAAAGGGTTATCATTTAACTTTTAGTAACAATTGCTGTTACATAACTTTAAATGATGTTCTTTATGGGACCGGAACTTTATGCAATGGTATCTACACGTTAGATTTATCCGGTGACGTTTTCAATATCGAAATTAGCAACAAACGTGCTCGAATAAATAATCAAATAGACTCCTATATGTGGCATTATCGTCTTGGCCATGTAAGTAAGAAACGTATGACCAAATTACACCGATGTGCAATTCTGGAATCATTTGAACCCGGTTCATTTGATACATGCGAATCATGCTTAAAAGGCAAGATGACCAAATTACCCTTTTTCGAAAAAGGAAAACAGTGGGAGAATTGCTTGGTCTAATACATACTGATGTATGTGGACCAATGTCAACTCTTGCACAAGGAGGCTATAGCTACTTCATTACCTTTATCAATGATCACTCACGATTCGGGTATGTGTTCTTAATGAAACACAAATCTGAAGCTTTTGAGAAATTCAATGAGTTCAGAAGTGAAGTATAGAAACAACTTGGCAAAAGTATTAAGATATTTCGATCCGATCGGGGTGGTGAATACTTAAGTCAAGAGTTTCAAGATTATCTTAGGGACAATGGGATATTGTCTCAATGGACTCCGCCATATACACCACAGCATAATGGTGTATCTGAGAGGCGTAACCGAACCTTGATGGACATGGTTAGATCTATGATGAATCATGCAACTCTTCCAAAATTCTTTTGGGGCTATGCGCTTAAGACAGCTGTTTACATACTAAACAGAGTCCCGACCAAGGTAGTCTCTACTACTCCATATGAGACGTGAAATAGTAAGAAACCTCATTTATCTCACCTAAAGATATGGGGTTGTCCTGCTTATGTAAAGCGGACTATATCAGACAAATTGGATGTTATGTCTGATAAATGTCTATTTATTGGATACCCTAAGAAAACGAAGGGTTACCAATTCTATCATCCCTTGGAACAAAGGTGTTTGTTTCAAGACATGCTGTATTTCTAGGAAAAGAATTTCTTTTACAAGAAAACAGTGGGAGTAGCATTGAACTTGAAGAAGTTCAAGAAACTCCAATAGACATTATAGAGACACCTAGTCTAGACTCACAACCAATAACTCATAATGATGAGCTATCAGTTGAACCTAAAACAACACCACTTCTTCGTAGGACTGATAGGACACGCAATATTCCAGAGAGGTATGGATTTCTTATAAGTGAATCGAACGACGTGTTACTCATTAATGATGACGAACCTATCAGTTATGAAGATGTTTTGAAAAATTCAGAAAGGGATAAATGGCTTGAAGCCATGAAGTCGGAAATGGATTCCATGTACAAAAATCAAGTATCGAACTTGGTTCCTGAAGAGATTAAGCCCATAGGGTGCAAGTGGGTTTTCAAGAAGAAAACCGACATGAAAGGTAATGTTGTTACCTTTAAGGCTAGATTAGTGGCAAAAGGATATCGTCAGAAATAAGAAATTGATTATGATGAAACCTATTCGCCAGTAGCTATGCTTAAATCCATTCGGATGCTCCTGGCCATAGCAGCTCATTAAGATTATGAGATATGGCAAATGGATGTGAAAACTGCTTTCCTTAATGGAAACCTGCTTGAGGATATATACATGATACAACCTGAAGGTTTCACATCGGTTAATAAAACAAAAGTATGCAAGCTTCGACGATCCATATATGGACTAAAGCAAGCATCCAGGAGCTGGAACATCCATTTTGATGAGATAATCAAAGAGTTTGATTTCTCACAAAATCCTGACGAACCTTGTGTGTACAAGAAGGTTAGTGAGAGTGCAGTCGTATTCCTAGTATTATATGTCGATGACATATTACTTATAGTAAATGATATATCAGTCTTACAGTCAGTTAAAATTTGGTTGTCCAAAACTTTCTCCATGAAAGACCTGGGAGAAGCAACCTATATCCTTGGGATTAGAATCTATAGAGATAGATCAAAACGGTTGCTTGGTCTTTCGCAGTCTACATATATAGACCGAGTACTAGAAAGGTTTAGCATGTCGGAATCCAAGAAAGGTTACCTTCCCATCAGGCATGGGATCAACCTTTCGAAGTCTATGTGTCCGCGCACAGAAGGCGAGAGGATTTACATGAATAAGATTCCTTATGCATCCGCGATAGGATCTATCATGTATGCTATGTTGTATACTAAGCCCGATGTATCGTATGCTCAGAGCGTCACAAGCAGATACCAGTCTGATCCATGAATGGATCATTGGGCGGCTGTCAAGATAATCCTCAAGTACTTAAGAAACACTAAGGATGTGTTCCTAATATATGGAGAAGGTGATAATACGTGGGTATACAGATGCCAGTTTCCAGACAGATAAGGATGACTCCAAATCTCAGTCCGGATACGTATTTATTTTGAATGGAGGCGCAATAAGTTGGAAGAGTTCCAAGCAAGACACCGTAGCGGATTCTACCACGGAAGCGGAATATATTGCAGCTTCGGAAGCAGTCTGGATCAAGAAGTTTGTCTCAGAACTTGGTGTGGTTCCAACCATTGATGAAGCAATACCGGTTTACTGCGACAACAATGGAGCTATTGCACAAGCGAAGGAACCAAGGTCTCATCAGTGATCCAAACATGTGCATCGCCGCTATAATCTGATCAGAGAGATTATAAGTAGGAATGATATACAAATTGAGAAAATTGCCACTGAAAGGAATTTAGCGGATCCTTTAACTAAGGCCTTGCCTCAAAGCAAGTTTGAGGGTCATGTTAGAGCCTGTGGTATTGGGTACCGTAGCGATTGGTATTAGGCCAAGTGGGAGTTTGTTAGTGATATGAGAGAAGTGTCCTACGGTAATCGCCTTATGATTATAATCATTTATTCTAATAAATGAATATTCACTGTTTGAGTATACATGTTTATGTATTTGATTGAGATCTTAAACTCATTTACTGAATGTCCGCAATATAATTCACAGCATGAGAGAATTTGTGATGAATTCACAACTAGTGATTATCTCTACATGTGCAATTGTGAAGTATTGAAATTGTCCCTAGTCGATGAATTGATAAATACGGACATTATCAATTCTGTTGAAACTAGCATGGGTTATTCTCTAATCAGCTGATTCACACTGGCTGGTGACATTGAGATATCCGGAGATAAACATGAATGCTAGTTAAGGGAACTAGTTCATTGGAGTGACTGGCTGTAAAACTTCATATAATAGTCTACATATAGATATGTCAGTGAAGTTCTTACTGCAGCTTAAGTGCGATGGTCCTTTGACTTACGGTGTTCAAGTCATCTTGGTCATGGAGACATATACTTTGACAGCTTAAGCAAGCATATCCAAGGAGGTGTGGACCCAGGATGATTGGGTATAAGCCGAAGTGCCCGATGAAGTTTGAATAGCCTACAAAGGATTCACCACTCCTTGCGAGGAGATGTATACCCGAGGCCTATCGTCGGATTGTTACTCAAAGACTCTGGCCAGGGCATGACATGTTCAGGGTATGAATCCCTTAAATACATGAGAGTAATTAGAATCTGTAGGACGAGAAAACGCTACTTGGGCTAGGTGTGACGTAGTCAGCCTAGTGGGGACTGACACACATAGACCATGTCCTGAACCAAGTGGGTATAAGATGGTGAAGGGAATGGGGCACGATTCATTATAGCTGCTGAAGGGTTTCAGAATTGTTTCTAAGGTTAACCGTTGATCTTTCGATTAATTGGGGATCATGATGTACTACTAGGTGCCACTCATGATCGTTCTATAATTAATTGATTAATTATAGACGACCAACATAAATCGAAAGCCTATTTAGTCACACGCACTACGAGTAATCCGAGGGATTTAAAATGAGTTGAAAATTGGATTTTCCAATCAAGAGAGATTAAGTTTGGTTGAGCCAAACAATAAGTCGAATTTGAATTTTTCAGAGACGCATCGGATGCGTAAAATGGTTAAGTCTTTTGAAGACTTAATAGATGAATTAAATAAGTTTAATTCATTGGGGCTTGGCTTGGATGGGCCGGCCAAAGAGGGCCTCCATCCTCTTTGCTTGGCCGGCCACAACAAAGGGGGAGATCCAAGTTTTTGGTTTAATTTATAAAATAAACCAAGTGTGGTTTGTTTTATAAAATTATGGATGATATAAATCTTTATATATAATAGACTAAGGTTTGGTTTATTTTTCATGGAAATTAAAATGAACCATGGATTGGTTTATTTTATAAAATCAATCATAAATTGATTTACCATGATAAGGAAATTTATTCCATAAGAGGAAGAGACTTGATTGATTTTTATCATTAATTAATATATGATTTTAACCATGATATAAAATCAAACTTGGCATGATGGAATAAGTTATTCCATATTTGAGAGGCTTGATGGTTGAGAGGCCACTATATAAAGGACCCAAGGCAAGGCTTGGGTGATAATCGAAGAGACGAAGGCATAGGCTCTCTCCCTCTCTTTCTCTCCTTCTCTTCTCCCCTTCTTGTCGTGCGCCAAGCAACCCCAAGAAGGAGCACTAGCCGGCCATCCTTTTGTGGTTAGTCTTCCGACTTCTCTCTTGGTTTTTCTTGTCACGTTCTCGGAGAATCTAGTAGTTCTCGAGAACACGAAACTCGTGGCTTTGCGAAGTCATCCCGAAGATACTCGGCGTGGACGCGAATAGAGACGGAGCTTCCAAGGGGCGCTTACGGTTGGATCTCATCCCTTCCTTCGAGTTACGTGAGGTAATATATAAATTAGTTTACGTTTCTGCAAAATTTCAAATATATGATCATGTCTACACAAGATAAAATTGCATGCTTAGATGTGTGGTTAAATGATTTAGAGAAATTATTTATGCTAAACCTTTCGCTGCACGTAATTAATTTTGAAATTACGAACCCACATCCATGTCAACATGCACCCGGTCCCAACACTCAGAGGGGTCTGAACCTTGAGTGGAGAACTAGAGAAATTTTGATTACGTGAAGACAGTTAGTCGACTCGTCTTACGCTATTCTAGTCTATGAGGTTATATGACTCATAGACAGGTCGTACGTGTGTGCTATTCTCGATACCACATCGAGAAGCATGATCCGCTAGGATGCGGTGGAATAGGTGTTAGCAGCGTGATACCGGTGAAATTTGATTGTAATTGGTGTATTGTTATAGAGGACGGTCTCCGAGGGGTAGACCGTGGGTTGTCAAGTAAGAGTGGTTACGAGTTGACCTTCAAATCAGTCCATGTGGTTGTTCATTGGCACCAGAGACGACGAGGTTGCAGTTATCTCCTCGTCTCAGAGCTAGAGATTCTAGCACATGGACATTAGGGTTTTCTATTGTCACTGGGTCGTACTGCTGACAGTGGTAGTCTTAGCTCTAGGACGTTTCCGTAGTTCGAGAATTTTCGGATGCCTGTTCGAAGGTGTGTTCTAGCGTTTTCTATGGTTTAAAAATTTTCTACGGAGGAGCTTCCTTGTTTATCTCACCTAAGAGGCAAGTGAGGCTCACCGTTCCTGGTTTGTGTGTTTTGCAGATAATATCGAAGATACAGAGACTTGAGGCGTTTCCGTCGGTGGACCGATATTGGGAAAAATATCGCACATGTTGTGGTTTGATGTTTGGAATGTCAGTAGAAGGTTGAACCTTAGACCCGATGGGTTATATTAGACGATCTCAATTCATGGTTGGAAATGAAAACATGTATTAAGAACCTTGTCGAAGATTTACTTACGACTCAGGGAGGGTTTGAAGCGAATTGGGTGATCGTTCCAATTTGCGCAGTTTCTTGGGTTCAGCTGGCTATTACTGATGCTTTGTCAAAGGTTTCTCCAGCATTGCATCACCGCTTACACGCCTGACTGGGAAAGGCGTGAAGTTTGTATGGGTTGAGGCCTGCGAGACTAGCTTCCAGGAGCTGAAGCGGAGGCTTGTATCTGCACTAGTTCTAGTACAGCCTTCTGGAGAGGATGGTTTCACTCTGTATACTGATGCATCTCTCCTGGGACTGGGCGCAGTACTCATGCAGCATGGATGAGTAGTTGCTTATGCTTCTCAGCAGCTGAAGGAGCATGAGAGGAACTACCCCGTTCACGATTTAGAGTTGGCTGCTATTATTTTTGCGCTGAAGATCTGGAGGCATCATCTTTATGGGGTCACCTTCGAGATCTTCACAGATCACAGGAGCCTTCAGTATCTATTCACTCAGCGAGAGCTGAATCTCCGACAGAGGAGGTGGATGGAGTTTCTGAAGGATTACGACTGCACCATTAGCTACCATCCTGGGAAAGCTAATGTAGTCGCCGACGCCCTCAGTCGGAAGTCCAGAGCTGTTTTGGCATGCCCCAGAGTGATGATCACGAATTTAATTCAGAGTTTCTCTGAGCTAGGGTTAGAGGAGCAGTCTCGGACGGAGAGAGGATTGCTAGTGACTTTGATGGCTCAGTTAGAGATTAGGTCGAGGATCAGAGAGGCTCAGACCAGTGATCAGCACATTCAGTTTCTGGGCAGCCAGGCGATTACAGGAGAGCAGTCGGATTTCACACGTGATGAGGAGGGTGTTCTGTACATCCGAGGGAGGTTGTGTGTACCAGAGGCACACCCTGTCTTAGAGGAGTTACTGCAGGAGGCCCACTGATTACGTTTTGCTATTCATCCTGGTAGCACTCGTATGTATCGTGATTTGAGACGTTCCTATTGGTGGAACGGCATGAAGAGGGACATCGCGGATTTTGTTGCTAGATGTCTCGTCTGTCAGCAAGTTAAGGCAGAGCACCATAGACCTGCTGGACTCCTCCAGAGGATCCCCATTCCCGAGTGGAAGTGGGAACACATTACCATGGACTTTGTTGTGGGTTTGCTGAGGACTAGGAGAGGTCATGATGCGATTTGGGTAGTCGTGGACCGACTAACCAAATCTGCTCACTTTTTAGCTATTCAAAGGACAGATTCTCTCGATAGATTGGCAGAGATGTATTGTCGGGTGATAGTCAGATTGCACGGAGTTCCTTTGAGTATTGTCTCAGATAGGGATCTGCGTTTTACATCCCGGTTCTTGCAGAGTTTGTAGAGGGCTATGGGCACCGAGCACCGACTCAGCACAGCTTTTCATCCCCAGACAGACAGACAGTCAGAGCGTACTATCCAGACCTTGGAGGACATATTGCGCTCGTGTGTGATGGACTTTGGGGGCAGTTGGGAGGACCATTTGCACTTGGTGGAGTTCGCCTACAACAACAGCTTTCATTCAGCGATACAGATGGCACAATTTTAGGCGTCGACTTTGAGAAACTTCAGTCTGAAATTTCAGATATTGTGTCGAATTTCAGAAACTATACCAAAAATTCTAGAAAATTCCAAAAATTATGAAAATTTGCAAACATGTTTCATATGAGATACTCTAACAGGAAAAAATATAACATCATGAAAAATCTAAACATGTTTGACTTTTTGACACAAGTTCAAATTCTTTGAAAACATCTAACTTTGTACCAAAGTTCTATCCTAGTTTTGAAATTATATGTTTTCCAAAACTTATGACATAGCAAATAAACACAGAAATGTTTTCAAATTGTTTAAAATGTCCAACTATGATCTTTGGACAAAATGTCCATTAATTAAACATTTTCTTTCCCATAGTTGCTATATTTTTAATAATGTGATACATCTAATAACCCAACAATATGTCATAAGCATAAGTGAATCATTTGTATCATCCTAATGAATCATGCACACCTTCCTATTGTATCCAAGGCCACCTCTAGACTTCTACAAAACACATACCAAGCCCTCTTATTAGAGATGTGAACTCCGCTTCGGGAAGAGGCTTGGTAAATATGTCGGCAAGGTTAGACATTAATTCAACATAATGTAATTCTATGTCACCCCTTGCCACATGATCCCTAATGAAGTGATGCTTCACTTCAATGTGTTTTGTCCTAGAATGATGAACCGGATTTTTAGTCAAATTAATATTACTTACATTGTCACATAAAACCTTGACCTTGGAGTAATGAAGCTCATAATCCTCTAAGGCATGCATAATCCAAAGTAATTGAGACACACAACCACCCATTGCTACATATTCGGCCTCGGTTGTTGATAAGACAACATATGGTTGTTTTCTACTACTCCAACTAACTAAAGATTGTTAGTGATATGAGAGAAGTGTCCTAAGGCAATCGTCTTATGATTGTAAACATTTATTTTAATAAATGATAATTCACTATTTGAGTATACATATTTGTGTATTTGATTGGGATCTTAAACTCATCTACTGAATGTCTGCAATATAATTCACAGCATAAGAGAATTTGTGATGGGATCACAACTAGTGATTATCTCTAAATATGCAATTGTGAAGTATTGAAAATATCCCTAGTCGATGAATTGATAAAAACGGACACTATCAATTCTGTTGAGACTAGCATGGGTTATTCTCTAATCAGCTGATTCTCACTGGCTGGTGACATTGGGATGTCCAGAGATAAACATGGATGCTAGTTAAGGGAACTAGTTCATTGAAGTGACTGGCTGTAAAACTTCACATGGTAGTCTATACATAGACATGTCAGTGAAGCTCTTACTGCAGCTTAAGTGCGATGTTCCTTTGTCTTGTGGTGTTCAAGTCATCTTGGTCATGGAGACTTATACTTTAACATCTTAAGCAAGCATCTCCAAAGAGGTGTGGACCCAGGATGATTGGGTATAAGCCGAAGTGCCCGAAGATGTTTGAACAGCCTACAAAGGATTCACCACTCCTTGCGAGGAGATGTATACCCAGGCCTATCGTCGGATTGTTACTCAAAGCCTCTGGCCAGAGCATATCATGTTTAGAGTATGAGTCTCTTAAATACATGAGAGTAATTAGAAATCCAAAGGACGAGAAAGACACTACTTGGGCTAGGTGTGACGTAGTCAGCCTAGTGGGGACTGACACACATAGACCGTGTCCTGAACCAAGTGGGTATAAGATGGTGAAGGGAATGAGGCACGATTCATTAGAGCTGCTGAAGGGTTTCAGAATTAATTCTGAGGTCAACCGTTGATCTTTCGATTAATTGGGGATCATGATGTACTACTAGGTGCCACTCATGATCGTTCTATAATTGATGAATTATAGACGGCCAACATAAATCGAAAGCCTATTTAGTCACACGCACTACGAGTAATCCGAGGGATTTAAAACGAGTTGAAAATTAGATTTTCCGATCAAGAGAAATAAGTCGAATCTGAGTTAATCAGAGGCGCAACGGAAGCTTAAAATGGCTAAGTCTTTTGATGGCTTATTGGGCGAATTAAATGAGTTTAATTCACGATGGGATCGGCTCGGTTTGGCCGGCCAAAGTGGGTGCCAACCCTCTTTGGTTTGGCCGGCCACAACAAGGGGGAGAAACCAATTAATTTGGTTTAAATTATTAAATAAATCGAGCGCGATTTGTTTTATAAAATTATGGATAAATAAATTTGTTTTCATGGAAATTAAAATAAACTTTAAATGGTTTATTTTATTTTAAAATCAATTATGAATTGATTTTTCCATGATAAGAAAAATTTATATAATAAATTTATTATTTTTTTTGGAAATTAAAATGAACCATGGATTGGTTTATTTTATTTTATAAAATCAATTATGAATTGATTTTTTCATGATAAGAAAAATTTATATAATAAATTTATTCTTTTTATGGAGATTAAAATAAACTTTAAATGGTTTATTTTTATTTTATAAAATCAATTATGAATTGATTTTTCCATGATAAGAAAATTTATATAATAAATTTTATGAAAATTTATATAATAAATTTTATGAAAATTTATTCCATAATAAAAGGAGAGATGTATTTGTTTTATTATAAAGTTAGTTATAATAAAACTTGGCTTAAACGGAATAATTCATAAGAAAATTTATAGGATAAATTTCTTATGAAAATTCCGTTAAGAGGGAGACTTGGCAAGGGAGAGACTACCATATATAAAGGAACCAAGGCTAGGCTTGAATTCCTCAATTGAATTATCAAGAGATCTAGTAGTTCTCTCCCTCTCTCTCTTATTCTCTCCCCCTCTCCTCCTCCTAGGGCCGGCGCCCCTAACTCCTCCTAGGGCCGGCGTCCACCTCTCCTAGGGCCGGCGCACCATCATCACACAACCTAGGGTTGGCATGAGCAACATCCACCAAGGAGGAGCCAAAGAAGAAGAAGAAGAAGCGGATCGCAACTCCTTCCTTCCCGGAATTTAGATTCCGTTTCTTGGTGGTTAGTTTCCTTTCTTCTCTCTTGATCTTCTAGTTGTGCCTTAAGAGAATCTAGTAGTTCTCGTCGGCACAAAACTCGTGACTTTGCAAAGTCATCCCGAAGAGAACTCGGCGTGGACGCGAATAGAGGCGGAGCTTCCAAGGGACGCTACGGTTGGATCTCGTCCCTTACTTCGAGTTACGCGAGGTACTAAGTAAATTAGTTTACTTTTCCACAAAGTTTTAATTTATGATCATGTCCACACATCATAAGATTGCATGCTAGATACGTGGTTAAAATAATTTGAGAAATTATTTTATGCTAATTCTTCCGCTGCACATAAAAATTTAAAATTTTACGAACCTGTATCCTTGTCAACATGCACCCTGTCCCAACAGTGGTATCAGAGCCGGTTAGTGTTCGACATAATCATATAATTGTTTTGCGGAAAACTTTGTCATGATCTCAATTTTGAGAAATTTTTCAATTATGGAAACTTTTCAATTATTATAAATTTTAGATTTAGGAATTTCAAAGTTTGGAAATCCTCATGAAATTTCGCAAACATTTGAAATATCATAGTTTCTGAAATTTTATGATAATTGTGAAAACTTCCTATCTTTGGAAACTTTCCAATTTTGAAAAATTTTCTATTTTAGAAATTTTCTAATTTTGGAAATATGTAAGTTTTCTTTGTACCAGAAACTTACAATTATTATGAAAACCTATTATGAGATCTCGCAATTTTGGGCACTTTCTTTCAAGAAAGTCTAGACAAATTTATGGACAATTAATTGACAATTAAATTTGAATTGGTTTTTAAATTGACAACAAAATTCTTTATTTTGGATTGAGCCTCGGGGAGCCGTCCAATTTAAAGTTAGTTGTTGTAATTTAACTTCCCAATTTTGAATGAAATTGTCATGTTTAATTTGGTTACGCTTCCGAAGCGGACCAAATTGGATTTACGACAAATTACTTTTCTTTGGGTATCTGAGCCTCGGGGAGCCACCCTTAGAAAATGATTTGTTGTAATTAATTAAATCCATGAATAAAATATGATTTAAGAGGTGATGCTCTTACATATTGTTGTCTCCAAAATTAATTAGGAAAATGGTTTCCTATAGAGTTTTCTTAAATGAGATTTTCATGAAAATAATATGTGGTTGAATTAAGGACTCATGTCTCTTAATTTAATAAGATTTGATTTAGAGAAATCAAAGTCTTAAACATATTATTTCCGAAATTGATTATGACAATTTAGGAAATTGTTTCCCAAAACAATTCCTTTAATAAAGTATGAAATTAGAATTAGGAAATCCGGTTCCTAATTCAATTAATGAGACTTGATAAATTAAGTCACATACATACTTTATTAAGGAAATCGTTAGTCATGACATAATTCAATGTCATGAATGTGCTTAGAAAAGAAAGGATAAGACTCAAAACCCCTTACAAAATATTAAGGCCAACACTTTCCATTAATATGGTTAGAATCGGAGTTTTGTTTCTCGTTTGGGTTGATGGACACATCCATGCCCGGCTTGAACCTCAACATGTTCAAACCATGGAATTAGTTTATGAATAATATAGTTGGAGTCAGAGGTCAATCCTTAGTTTTGGTTGTTGGACACATCCAAGCCTGACTAAACGGTTGAATGAGCTCCAACCATATTAAAACTATTTCTTGATTAATGGGTCAGCCTTAAGCTTGGAGCATCGATTTGTTGTGCCACAGCCAAGGTCGATGTAAAGAGAGGTGCAGTTGGGCGCTATGTATAATGTTGCATACTTGTTAATGAGTTAACAACCCAATGATTTATGCAAACATTCAATTAGTTGATAGCATAAAGTGATAGTTACATATATGTGATATGTAATCGGTATAATTACCTACCTTCATAGCTAAGAACAACTTCATGGCCACAGCCATGGTGGTTCTTATCTATGGTTGGATATCAACCTATTTGGAGATGTTCCTACGATCTCCCGAATTGATAAAAAAGGGTTATTCAATTTAAAAAATAAATAGGATTTTATTAATGTATGTTGATACATTCTTCAATCATTATTCTCACATAAGCTCAATTTGTATTTCAAGGATAATCACTCGATCATGTCTTCTCTGAATTTGCATTCTATTTTGGACACCAATAAACTGACTGGGCCAAACTTCATGGACTGGCTTCGAAACCTGAGGATAGTCCTCAAGGTAGAAAAGCTTGCTTATGTCCTTGAAGATCAACTTCCCAACCGTCCTCCTGAAAATGCAACTCCAGACCAGTTTCCTGAGTTGCTCAACCTGCTGAAGACTGTAGAGCCTTCTGTGAAGCAGGATCAGAAGACGGTACCGTTAGTTGGTTCCTCGAAGAAAAGTTCTAAGAGGAAGGCCAAAGAACAGAATAAGGGAAAGAAGAAAAAGGCCAAAAAGACTGAAAAGACCCCAAAAGGCACTCGCCATCACTGTGGCAAGGAGGGTCACTGGCGAAGAAACTGCAAGGTTTATCTTGAGTCCTTGAAGAATAAGGCATCCGATGCCCCATCCTCTTCAGGTATCTTCGTTATTGAATGTCACTCTATTTCCTAAAATACCTGGGTACTTGATACTGGGTGTAGCTCACATATATGTAATGACATACTAGGGCTAAGGAATAGAAGAAGACTCGTCAAGGGAGAAGCGAATTTGCGAGTTGGAAATGGAGCAAAGATTGTTGCTGTTGCCATCGGAACATATTTGCTAAAGCTCCCTATTGGACGTGTCTTAGAATTGGATAATTGTTATTTTGTTCCTTCGTTAATAAAGAACATTGTATCTATTTCATGTTTGAATGAAAAGGGTTATCATTTAACTTTTAGTAACAATTGTTGTTACATAACTTTAAATGGCGTTCTTTATGGGAATGGAACTTTGTGCAATGGTATCTACACGTTAGATTTATCCGGTGACGTTTTCAATATCGAAGTTAGCAACAAACGTGCTAGAATAGATAATCGAATAGACTCCTACACATGGCATTGTCGTCTTGGCCATGTAAGTAAGAAACGCATGACCAAATTACACCGATGTGGAATTTTGGAATCATTTGAACCCGGTTCATTTGATACATGCGAATCATGCTTAAAAGGCAAGATGGCCAAATTATCCTTTTCCGGAAAAGCTAATCCTGTGGGAGAATTGCTTGGTCTAATACATACTGATGTATGTGGACGAATGTCAACTCTTGCACAAGGAGGCTATAGCTACTTCATCACCTTTATCGATGATCATTCACGATTCGGGTATGTGTTCTTGATGAAACACAAATCTGAAGCCTTTGAGAAATTCAAAGAGTTCAGAAATGAAGTAGAGAAACAGCTTGGCAAAAGTATTAAGATACTTCGATCCGATCGGGGTAGTGAATACTTAAGTCAAGAGTTTCAAGATTATCTAAGGGACAATGGGATATTGTCCCAATGGACTCCGCCGTATACACCACAGCATAATGGTGTATCTGAGAGGCGCAACCGAACCTTGATGGACATGGTTAGGTCAATGATGAATCATGCAACTCTTCCAAAATCCTTTTGGGGCTATGCACTTAAGACAGCTGTTTACTTGCAAAACAGAGTCCCGACCAAGGTAGTCTCTACTACTCCATATGAGACATGGAATAGTAAGAAACCTCACTTAACTCACCTTAAGATATGGGGTTGTCCTGCTTATGTGAAGCGGACTATATCAGATAAATTGGATGCTAAGTCTGATAAATGTCTATTTATTGGATACCCTAAGGAAACGAAGGGTTACCAATTCTATCATCCCTTGGAACAAAAGGTGTTTGTTTCAAGGCATGCTGTATTTCTGGAAAAAGAATTTCTTTTACAAGAAAACAGTGGGAGTGGCATTGAACTTGATGAAGTTCAAGAAACTCCAATAGACATTATGTTGGGGCAATCGGCCCTGAGATGATCTGGAGGATCATAATATTTTGATGTATGAGCAATATGGTTAAGTTAGGATTTGTGTTGTTCTCACATATGTACATGAGTGTGCAGGTGTACAGGTATATGTGGACTTGGTTGACGTCTTCAAGTGAAGGATGGCATGGAGGTAAGCTAGAGGCTTACGTGCGCATCCAAGAGACTATGGATAGCGGAGATGATGAGCCGAGGGGTGCGGACTTCGAGGCGTACGCGAAGGGTGGCATGGAGGCAAGCTGGAGGCTTGCGTGCGCATCCGAGGGACGAGGGCCAAAGATGAAGAAGGCATGAAGGCAACAGTCAAGACTGCTGGTGAAGAGTCAACCGGGTTGTGAGGGTCTGAGTATGAGTGCTTGTACTCAGGGGTTAAAGCCGGGAGGGTTTGAGTGCAGAGAGGTTTGTACTCGGGTGTGAAACCCTAGGCCTTAGTGTGGACCAGTCGACTGGCCCATGGGCAGTCAACTGGCATAGGCTGAAACAGGCTGGCAGAATTCGAACGTTATGCTGTAACGGTCGAATCTGAGTGGGACCAATTGACTGCCATTTTGGCAGTCGACTGGTAGCGGCTGTTTCAGATTCGAGCCCTATTTAAAGAGGCTCGTTTTCTCCTACTGGACTTGAAGAAACCTGCTTGGGTAAAGCCGGTTAGTAGTCTACTGTGTTCACAAAGTGTCCAAGGTGTTGTGATGAGGTTTCTCCACCCACAAGGAGCGACACGTGATAGCCGGAGGTTATCCGGGGAGTGATCCACCGATGGATTGTTGGATTAGTCACCCGGCCGGGGTGGATACCAACTAAATCTGGTATTGTTAGCATTGTTATTTTCTTTACATGTTATTTCCGCTGCGCTAACATCTGTGTAGAGTTCAACGATCCGAAAAAGTGCATTCACCCCCCCTCTGCACGCCACATCGATCCTTTAGTTGGTATCAGAGCGAGGTTCGCTCTTCATCGGACTAACCGCCGAGGGAGCACTTGCTAGAGGGAAAAGAGTCATGGAAGACAAATTTGGTGACGATATCAACTCACCACCATCATACGAGCAAGAGAATTTTGACTATTGGAAAGATAGAATGGAGAATTGGCTCGGGATGGATTGGGAGTGTAGAATGGCCGTTGAAGACCCATTCGAAATTCCCAAGGACAAGCATGGCAAAAAGCTTCGCCCTAGATATTGGACAAAAGAACAACAAGAACAAGCTAGGGCCAATGAGAAAGTAATAAATATCTTGATTAATATATTGCCTAACCATGTTTTGGGTAATGTAGGGAAATATTCAAATGCATGCGAATTGTGGAATAAGTTGGAAGAGCTTCATAAGAACCCTTCACACGCTCGAGTAGTCGAAATATCTAAAGAAGCAAGTACAATAATCCAAGAGGATCAAAATGAGAAATTGCCCGCGTCATCAAGTGAGGAACCATGTACTTCATCAAGAGAAGAAGTGGAAGAATTATCATCAAGGGTTGAGGGGGAGGAGAGACCTTCATCCTCACAAGAGCAAGAGACAACTTTCACCTCCACCAAAGCTAAGTCAAAAGAGCATATTGTATGCTTTGGTTGCAACAAAAGGGGGCACTACAAGGATAAGTGCCCACTATGTAAAAGGGAGGTAATTTCTAAGCCCAAGTTCATTCAAATTAAATCTAATGTGGGTTGTAGGAATGAGGAAATACAAAACAAAAGCAAAAGAATTCGGTGTTTCACATGTGGGGAACTCGGGCACTATCATACAAAATGCCCAAGAAGTGGAGAGCTCAAAAAGATGGAGCACCTTAGGAAATGGGAAAAAGAAGAAAGAAAGAGGAGCATTCATCAAGGGGGAGCACCTAAGGTAAGGAAGGTACCCTCTAATCCAATTCATGTTTCAAGCTTTTCAACGAATGCTCAAAATGCATGTTTGGATGATAGAATCAACAATTGTGTGCCCATGCGTGCTTATGCTTTTAAATATCTTGATAGGAATAGAAACAATCTTATATGCCAAAATGCCAAAAACTCTGTGATGCATGATAAATCTAGGGTTCCTAGGGCTAAGGACCAAAAGACAAATCCTAAGAGAAAGGAAAATATGCTTAGAAAAATAGATAGATCTAGAAATGATAATATTAGATCTAGTGATCCTAAGATCAAGGAGTTAGAAAAGGAAAATCAAATGTTGAGAGCAAAACTTGATAAGTTAGAACAAAACCTTGGTAGAATCATTCAAGGGTCCGCAAAATTAAAAATGATACCAAAGGACCAAAATCTTAGAAATGGTAGACTGGGTCTAGGACACCATCCTAAGAGGGCTAGGGTTGATGAAATGTCATATTCAAGGATTCCCTACAACTATGGTAGAGAAAAAGTCAAGAATAGCAATGAAAAGCCATTTAAAGGAAGGGAAAAGAAGTTGACCAAGAAAAAGGTCTACAGGATTAAGAGAGTGATAAAGGAAAGTCAAGAAGCACCAGAAGAGCATCGGTGTGTTCTTGCCATTGTAGAAGAGCTACCTAAGGAGATAATTAGGGCTAGGAGCTCAAGGAAGAGCTCTAGAAGCCAAAATGGGGTCCATGACCAATGGATTTCAGGTGGTTTCCTCCTAGAAGGTTAAAAAGGGGTATAGGGTGTACCAAGAGGTTTAAAAGGCTAAGGGTAGTCTTAATCCTAGAGAGCTGGCACACTTAAGGAGGATTATCAAGAAAAAGGTGAAATTAGGATTTTAAATAAGAAAAATTGAGTTTAATGCCTAAATACCATATAATTTGATGCTATGAATGGACTATGAATGATTCTGGGAAGTAGTATCGAGGTGAGGCCCAAAATATGACTTTTGGGAAGAGGTTTAGGATACTTTCTTATGAAACTCAAAGTTTGTATCAATATTGGGATTCGGAAGAGTTTTGATTAGAATTATATTTTTTCCAAGTAGATATAGGATCCACAAATCTTCTCACAAAATTTCAGAATTTTTGGAAATTTGTGGAATTACTAGTGCATTTCTGAAATTCGGGCTGAAAACCTGAAAATCAGAACATCAGAGGCCAGTCAACTGGCCGGAAGCCAGTTGACTGGTAAAACCCACAGAATGTAATTACGGAGTGAACCAGTCAACTGCCTCAGGGGCAGTCGACTGGCTCGTGGGTTTTACAAAAAGGGAGGGCGCGCCGGGAAAGCAAATCTAGGGTTTTTGACTCATCTCTCCCGGCGATCCTCACCTCCCTTCAACTTCTCTTGTGTCCCAAGCCCCTCCAAAGCTCTAAAACTCGTCCCTAAGGTCCTCTCTAACTTCGATCTACTTCTAGGGTTAGTGGAAAACCTCTCTTCAAGTCAACACACGCGATTCTCAAGAATCACAATGCAAAGAGCAAAGAGGTATAGCGTTTAAAGTTCATCTCTTCATATAGGCTTTGCATTGACACTAATATGATGATTTCTATGTTTTTGTTTGCCATTTCTCTTTTTGGGGGGGGGGGTGTCTTGGTATGCATGCATATGTTTGGTAAATTAGGGCCGTTTCTAAGAGATCTAGAGGTGAGGTCTCATCACGACCAGGCCCCCAAGGTCCAGATGACTATAGATTTAGAAGCATAGAGTGCAAAAAGCGGTTTGAGCAAAATGAATTTGTCCAACTACCATGTCGATACCTCAATAAAGCATACTTTGAGGAGAAGGGACCGCATATTATTGAAATGATCACTCATTTCGGCATAGAGCAACTTGTCTATTGCCAACATGATGTAAATCTTGACCTGTGCAAAGAGTTCTATGCGAATCTGACTTGTCTTGACTTAGATAATCGGGTTTATGAGTCAAGGGTAGCGGGTGTCACCATTCCGTTCACACCCATGGTCTTAGCCAGCTTTCTAGAGTGTCGGGCCTCAAACAATGTCAATACCTACTTTGCGAACATTGTTGAACCACTTGATTTCCCGGGCGTCACCATTGATCAGATTCATGTTCACTATTTCAGGAGACACAGACATGAATCTGAACGTACTTTTGACGCGAAACCCATGAGTCCATCCAGTCATGTGCTCTACAAGATTGTGGTAGAATGTCTCCTACCCATCGTCACTAAGGGGAGGGCAAGGATTAGGTTGCCTCACTTAGTGATGATGTATGCACTTGAGCGATGACTGGATATAGATGTGTCCTTGCATGTGTTTGCCTCCATTTGTCACCTGTCCCAGAGCGTAAATGGAAAGATTTATATACCTTTTTGTCATATGTTGACTGAGTTCTTCCAACTGCGCTTTGGCATTCGAGTCACTAGTGGTCAGGTGTGCCACCTGTCAAAAGACTATGATCAGATTGGCACTCGCCAATTGTCTTTAGCGGGCATTGAGTCTAGACAGGGGGTTTTCATGTGGAGGGAGCGCCAGGAGGCAGCTGATGCAGGTGAGGAGCCTGCCGAGCCTATCACACGAGCAGAGTTTACCCGCCTCCAGACGGATGTTCATACTATTCAGGAGGGCGTCCAGAGTCTTCAGCAGGACCAGGCAGCTACTCAGAGAGAGGTACATGGTCTGACAGAGTTTTGCCAGGGGTTTATGGCCAGGCAGGATACCATGTACGAGATGCTGCAGCGATGGGATTTATCATATCAGGGTCCTCCTGCTCCTCCACCTCCTCCTCCAGACCATGATGATCACATGTATTTCTGATCAGCTTATGTCATTGTTGGGTTGTAGTGTTGAGAGTGCTCTGGCTTGATATTTTATATACCTCTCAAACACTTTATTTTCTGATGAACTATTTTGGATGACTTCCGGCCTGTTGGCCCTAGGTGCTACTGTGATATGACTATGTGCATTATGCACTGATCTTATGATATGTTATTAGATTTATGGTTTATATTGTTTATGGTTTATTAGGATTATGCTTATTGAAATATGACTATGTGGTGGATGATATGTATATGTGTGTGCTCATGATGTGATCCAAATTTTGTCATTCGATATCATTTAGCATGGTTTGATTGAAAATCACATAAAGGTATTATGCATAACATCATCATTTAGACTCGAATGTAAATAGGAAAGAGTCATTTAGACTCAAGTGAAAATAGGGAAGGGATGTTGATAAAATGAAAACATTTATATGAAAAAGGGGGAGTTAGGAATCATTTTAAATGTCGAATAGAGTGGATAGGAAGTGCAAACTATAGGATACAATGATTGGAGGTCAATCTTGATACTAAATTTGCATAATGTGAGAATTCTTGAGTTTGTATCAAAAGTCATGCACGGTTGGTGATTTTCATGAACCAAATTTTTCTAGGGTAGGAACTACCTTAACTATCGTGCTTGCAAAGTTTCATATTTTTTCGGATTTTCTGGAATTTTTTATTCATTTCTGAATTTCGTCTGAAATTCTGAAATCTGTCATATCAGTCGACTGCCCTGGGGGCAGTCGACTGACAATGTGGACAGAATGGGGTTATGTGATTTCTGAAGAAGTTTTCAGAAATCTGGTTAAGTTCTATTTGGCACCTAGGGTGGGGTTGCTTGGGGCAATCTTTTGATGGTGTCAAAGGGGGAGAACTTGAGTATTAAGTTAGGTTTGGGTTGAAACTTAACTTAGGTTTGGTTATGTGACTTTAGAGTTAAGTTTGGGAAAACTTAACTGTAGACTAGCAATAAGAGTTGAAATTTGGGAGAAAGCATAGGTTAAGGGGGAGGTTGCCTCTTGTATGTTATGCTTTAATTTCAATTGCTTTTGCTATTATTATTGCTATATGTTTACCTAACTTAACATATTGCCACACATCAAAAAGGGGGAGATTGTTGGGGCAATCGGCCCTGAGATGATCTGGAGGATCATAATATTTTGATGTATGAGCAATATGGTTAAGTTAGGATTTGTGTTGTTCTCACATATGTACATGAGTGTGCAGGTGTACAGGTATATGTGGACTTGGTTGACGTCTTCAGGTGAAGGATGGCATGGAGGTAAGCTGGAGGCTTATGTGCGCATCCAAGGGACTATGGATAGCGGAGATGATGAGCCGAGGGACGCGGACTTCGAGGCGTACGCGAAGGGTGGCATGGAGGCAAGCTGGAGGCTTGCGTGCGCATCCGAGGGACGAGGGCCAAAGATAAAGAAGGCGTGAAGGCAACAGTCAAGACTGCTGGTGAAGAGTCAACCGGGTTGTGAGGGTCTGAGTATGAGTGCTTGTACTCAGGGGTTAAAGCCGGGAGGGTTTGAGTGCAGAGAGGTTTGTACTCGGGTGTGAAACCCTAGGCCTTAGTGTGGACCAGTCGACTGGCCATGGGCAGTCGACTGGCATAGGCTGAAACAGGCTGGCAGAATTCGAACGTTTTGCTGTAACGGTCGAATCTGAGTGGGACCAATTGACTGCCATTTTGGCAGTCGACTGGTAGCGGCTGTTTCAGATTCGAGCCCTATTTAAAGAGGCTCGTTTTCTCCTACTGGACTTGACGAAACCTGCTTGGGTAAAGCCGGTTAGTAGTCTACTGTGTTCACAAAGTGTCCAAGGTGTTGTGGTGAGGTTTCTCCACCCACAAGGAGCGACACGTGATAGCCGGAGGTTATCCGGGGAGTGATCCACCGACGGATTGTTGGATTAGTCACCCGGCCGGGGTGGATACCAACTAAATCTGGTATTGTTAGCATTGTTATTTTCTTTACATGTTATTTCCGCTGCGCTAACATCTGTGTAGAGTTCAACGATCCGAAAAAGTGCATTCACCCCCCCCCCCTCTGCACGCCACATCGATCCTTCACATTACAGAGACCCTAGTCTAGACCCACAACCAATAACTCATAATGATGAGCTATCTGATAGGACACGCAATATTCCAGAGAGATACAGATTTCTCATAAGTGAATCGAATGACGTGTTACTCGTAAGCGATGACGAACCTATCAGTTATGAAGATGTTCTGAAAAATTCAGAAAGGGACAAATGGCTTGAAGCCATGAAGTCGGAAATGGATTCCATGTACGAAAATCAAGTATGGGACTTGGTTAACCCACCTGAAGGGATTAAGCCCATAGGGTGCAAGTGGGTTTTCAAAAGGAAAACCGACATAGAATGTAATGTTGTTACCTTTAAGGCTAGATTAGTGGCAAAAGGATATCGTCAGAAACAAGGAATTGATTATGACGAAACCTATTCGCCAGTAGCTATGCTTAAATCCATTCGGATGCTCCTAGCCATAGCAGCTCATTATGATAATGAGATATGACAAATGGATGTGAAAACAACTTTCCTTAATGGAAACCTGCTTGAGGATGTATACATGATACAACCTGAAGTTTCACATCGGTTAATAAAACCAAAGTATGCAAGCTTCGACGATCCATATATGGACTGAAGCAAGCATCCAGGAGCTGGAACATCCATTTTGATGAGGCAATCAAAGCGTTTGATTTCTCACAAAATCCTAACGAACCTTGTGTGTACAAGAAGGTTAGTGGGAGTGCAGTCGTATTCCTAGTATTATATGTCGATGACATATTACTTATAGGAAACGATATATCAGTTTTACAGACAGTTAAAATTTGGTTGTCCAAAACTTTCTCCATGAAAGACCTGGGAGAAGCAACCTATATCCTTGGGATTAGAATCTATAGAGATAGATCAAAACGGTTGCTTGGTCTTTCACAGTCTACATATATAGACCGAGTGCTAAAAAGGTTTAGCATGTCAGAATCCAAGAAAGGTTACCTTCCCATCAGGCATGGGATCAACCTTTCAAAGTCTATGTGTCCGCGCACAGAAGACGAGAGGATTTGCATGAATAAGATTTCCTATGCATCCGCGATAAGATCTATCATGTATGCTATGTTATGTACTAGGCCCGATGTATCGTATGCTCTGAGCGTCACAAGCAGATACCAGTCGGATCCAGGAATGGATCATTGGGCGGCTATAAAGTCAATCCTTAAGTACTTAAGAAGAACTAAGGATGTGTTCCTAATATATGGAGAAGGAGATATGGTAATACATGGGTATACAGATGCCAGTTTCCAGACAGATAAGGATGACTTCAAATCTCAGTCTGGATACGTATTTAGTTTGAATGGAGGCGCAGTTAGTTGGAAAAGTTCTAAACAAGACACCGTAGCGGATTCTACCACGGAAGCGGAATATATCGCAGCTTCGGAAGCAGCAAAGGAAGCAGTCTGGATCAAGAAGTTCGTCTCCGAACTTAGCGTGGTTCCAACCATTGATGAAGCAGTGCCGGTTTACTGCGACAACAATGGAGCTATTGCACAAGCAAAGGAACCAAGGTCTCATCAACGATCCAAACACGTGCTTCGCCGCTATCATCTGATCAGAGAGATTATAAGTAGGAATGATATACAAATTGAGAAAATTCCCACTGAAAGGAATTTAGCGGATCCTTTAACTAAGGCCTTGCCTCAAAACAAGTTTGAGGGTCATGTTAGAGCCTGTGGTATTGGATACCGTAGCGATTGGCATTAGGCCAAGTGGGAGTTTGTTAGTGATATGAGAGAAGTGTCCTAAGACAATCGCCTTATGATTGTAAATATTTATTTTAATAAATGATAATTCACTATTTGAGTATACATATTTATGTATTTGATTGGGATCTTAAACTCATATATTGAATGTCCGCAATACAATTCACAGCATAAGAGAATTTGTGATGGGATCACAACTAGTGATTATCTCTAAATATGCAATTGTGAAGTATTGAAAATATCTCTAGTCGATGAATTGATAAAAACGGACACTATCAATTCTGTTGAGACTAGCATGGGTTATTCTCTAATCAGCTGATTCTCACTGGCTGGTGACATTGGGATGTCCGGAGATAAACATGGATGCTAGTTAAGGGAACTAGTTCATTGGAGTGACTGGCTGTAAAACTTCACATGGTAGTCTATACATAGACATGTCAGTGAAGCTCTTACTGCAGCTTAAGTGCGATGTTCCTTTGACTTGCGGTGTTCAAGTCATCTTGGTCATGGAGACTTATACATTAACATCTTAAGCAAGCATCTCCAAGGAGGTGTGGACCCAGGATGATTGGGTATAAGCCGAAGTGCCCAAAGATGTTTGAACAGCCTACAAAGGATTCACCACTCCTTGCGAGGAGATGTATACCCAGGCCTATCGTCGGATTGTTACTCAAAGCCTCTGGCCAGAGCATATCATGTTTAGAGTATGAGTCTCTTAAATACATGAGAGTAATTAGAAATCCAAAGGACGAGAAAGACACTACTTGGGCTAGGTGTGACGTAGTCAGCCTAGTGGGGACTGACACATATAGACCGTGTCCTGAACCAAGTGGGTATAAGATGGTGAAGGGAATGAGACACGATTCATTAGAGCTGCTGAAGGGTTTCAGAATTAATTATGAGGTCAACCGTTGATCTTTCGATTAATTGGGGATCATGATATACTACTAGGTGCCACTCATGATCGTTCTATAATTGATGAATTATAGACGGCCAACATAAATCAAAAGCCTATTTAGTCACACGCACTACTAGTAATCCGAGGGATTTAAAACGAGTTGAAAATTAGATTTTCCGATCAAGAGAAATAAGTCGAATCTGAGTTAATCAGAGGCGCAACGGAAGCTTAAAATGGCTAAGTCTTTTGAAGGCTTATTCGGCGAATTAAATGAGTTTAATTCACGATGGGATCGTCTCGGTTTGGCCGGCCAAAGTGGGTGCCAACCCTCTTTGGTTTGGCCGGCCACAACAAGGGGGAGAAACTAATTAATTTGGTTTAAATTATAAAATAAATCGAGCGCGATTTGTTTTATAAAATTATGGATAAATAAATTTGTTTTCATGGAAATTAAAATAAACTTTAAATGGTTTGTTTTATTTTAAAATCAATTATGAATTGATTTTTCCATGATAAGAAAAATTTATATAATAAATATTATTCTTTTTTTTTGGAAATTAAAATGAACCATGGATTGGTTTATTTTATTTTATAAAATCAATTATGAATTGATTTTTCCATGATAAGAAAAATTTATATAATAAATTTATTCTTTTTATGGAGATTAAAATAAACTTTAAATGGTTTATTTTTATTTTATAAAATCAATTATGAATTGATTTTTCCATGATAAGAAAATTTATATAATAAATTTTATGAAAATTTATTCCATAATAAAAGGAGAGATGTATTTGTTTTATTATAAAGTTAGTTATAATAAAACTTGGCTTAAATGGAATAATTCATAAGAAAATTTATAGGATAAATTTCTTATGAAAATTCCGTTAAGAGGGAGACTTGGCAAAGGAGAGAGTACTATATATAAAGAACCAAGGCTAGGCTTGAATTCCTCAATTGAGTTATCAAGAGATCTAGTAGTTCTCTCCCTCTCTCTTATTCTCTCCCCCTCTCCTCCTCCTAGGGCCGGCGCCCCTAACTCCTCCTAGGGCCGGTGTCCACCTCTCCTAGGGCCGGCGCACCATCATCACACAACCTAGGGTTGGCATGAGCAACATCCACCAAGGAGGAGCCAAAGACGAAGAAGAAGAAGCGGATCGCAACTCCTTCCTTCCCGGAATTTAGATTCCGTTTCTTGGTGGTTAGTTTCCTTTCTTCTCTCTTGATCTTCTAGTTGTGCCTTTAGAGAATCTAGTAGTTCTCGTCGGCACAAAACTCGTGACTTTGCGAAGTCATCCCGAAGAGAACTCGGCGTGGACGCGAATAGAGGCGGAGCTTCCAAGGGACGCTACAGTTGGATCTCGTCCCTTACTTCGAGTTATGCGAGGTACTAAGTAAATTAGTTTACTTTTCCGCAATGTTTTAATTTATGATCATGCCCACACATCATAAGGTTGCATGCTAGATACGTGGTTAAAATAATTTGAGAAATTATTTTATGCTAATTCTTCCGCTGCACGTAAAAATTTAAAATTTTACGAACTCGTATCCTTATCAACATGCACCCGGTCCCATCAAAGATGACCTAATAAATTGACATCCTCCACTAGTACTCTTCCTATCTAATTTGCACCTCACATAATCCGAGTCGGTCTACCCAAAAAGTTCAATGTTTGGAGTTCAAGGATACCAAAGCCCGACATTAAGTGTACCCTTTATATACCTTAAGATTCTTTTAACTACTACTAGGTGAGACTCTTTGGCACATGATTGATACCTTGCACACATACCTATCGTAAATAATAAATCTGGTCTACTAGCGGTTAGGTACAACAAGCTACCAATCATGCTCCTATATTGTTTTGGGTCTACTACTTTTTCTTCAAGATCACTATCCATTTTGACATTTGTTCCTATAGGGGTAGATGCTACCTTAGCATTTTCTAAACCAAATTTCTTTATGATTCCCCTAGCATATTTGGTTTGATAAACATGAGTCCCTTCATTTGTTTGTTTGACTTGTAATGCTAAAAAGAAGGTCAATTCTCCCACAAGACTCATTTCAAACTCATTTTCCATACACTTAATAAACTCATGGAGAAATTCACTATTTGTTGACCCAAAAATAATATCATCAACATAAACTTGGGCCACAAAGATGTCCTTATCCTTAGATTTTAGAAATAACATTGGATCAATTGTACCTCTCCAAAAACCCTTGGACACTAAGAATGATGAAAGCCTTTCATACCAAGCCCAGAGAGATTGTTTCAATCCATACAAGGATTTTCTTAGTTTATAGACATGACTAGGGTAGTTTGGGTTTTCAAATCCAGGTGGTTGCTCTACATATACCTTTTCCTTAATGACCCCATTAAGGAATGTTGACTTTACATCCATTTGGTGAAGTATGAAACCCATGTGAGCGACATATGCTAACAAAACTCTAATGGACTCTAATCTAGCTACGGGGGCATATGTCTCATCATAGTCAAGGCCCTCAACTTGATTAAACCCCCTTGCTACCAATCTAGCCTTGTTTCTAGTAATTTTTCTTTGATCATCCAACTTGTTCCTAAAGACCCATCTTGTGGTGATAATGGTACAATCATTGGGTCTAGGAACTAACTCTCATACTTCACTCCTTTCAAATTAATTCAATTCTTCTTGCATGGATAGAACCCAATCCACATCACCTAAAGCTTCATCAATAGATTTTGGCTTAAGTTGGGAAATTAAGGCAATTTAACTACTATGTTCCCTAAAGTAAGACCTAGTCCTCACCCCTTGGGTAACATCTCCAACTATTTGGTCAATGGGATGATCTTGGTGGTGCCTTAGGGTCCTAGAGATTATGGGCTCAATTACTACATGATTTTCATCCTCTAATGCACTTCCCCCTCCCCCTTGATCAATGCCCCCCAAATGTAAGTCTTGAACTTCTTGGGTAATGGGTTGACTTTCTTCTATATCCTTATCAATAGAGGATTTCCTAGGGTAAGTGATAGATACTATTTTATTGATTATTTGAGTTGATAAAATCCATGTTTGACCTATGTTTTTATTGCTTAATTGTGAAATTGCCTTAGGTTTTAGAACTTCCTCTTATTTTGGACTTAATTGCAAATTTACATATTTTTGGAATATTTGACCACTAATTTTCTGATATATTTTTGTAGGCATGAAAGGTTCTTGGACCTAGGGCATATTGGATCAAACTTGAGTCGGAAGTGAAACCGGATCGAATTATCAAGCTTACGATTAATCCGGGCCGTCCGATTCAAAGCGGCTAGATCTGAGCCATCCGGGACCATCTGAAGCAATCCGAGCTAGGGTTAGGGTTGATCAAGCATTCTGATCAAGATCTGAAGGTTTCATCCCAATCAGAGCTCAATCAACCGTTGGATCAAGCTCGGAGGGCTCTAGATCGTCCATTCAAAGATTAGGATGATCTGGACCATCCGTTGCACATCTAGAGGACCCAAGCTACCACGAGGCAGATCCTGACCCCAGATCAACATCCTCAAAGTTTGGCTCAAATCAGAGCAAGATCAGCCGTTGGATATTCTCAATTCAATCTGAGCCGTCCATTCTTATGTATTTAATCAGAAATTCCCTGCCTTCAGCCGTTGTCGCGTCTCCGCCGCTACAGTAGTCTTCTTTGTTTTCTCTTCATTGTTTTCAGCTGGTTCTTCAATCCAAGGGGCACAACCACCCTTTTTCTTCGTTACATTAAGTTCGAGGTCACCGGGGAGAGTAATCGGTGGAGTTTCAGCTCGGAATTGGGCAAGAACAGGGCTGTTTGAGGGTTTCGGCATCTCTGTATTTGGTTGTTTCGATTTCGGTTTTGTCAGGTTTTACATCAGTCCAAGCTATCTGGAGGGGTTCTCGGATAAGCTTTGATCGTTCTCGCACCTTCATTTCAATCAGACAAGGCTAAATTAATGAATCGCTTGGGATTTCCTTCTTGAACGGATTTGAGCTCGATTCGACCGCAGATTCAGTTCCTCAGTGAATTGCTGAGCTTAGGGGTTCGAGGCCAGCCCTTGCGTGACGAACAAGGAGGCCTTGAGCTAATGGAGTGATTGGGGTTTAGTTTAATTAGCTAACTTTCAGTAATTAGCAGTAGACTTCATTTCTGTAATTTCTGTTTCTGAATTTCATATCAGCTGTTCCAACTTTGTTTCTTGAACTGTTTTTGCCCTTAATTAGGTTCTAAATTCTGCAAGTAATTAACTACGAAGCTTTTTAATGAACTCTTAGATTTAATTTCAGTTGTTTACACTTAGAGCTTGCGTATCAAATTTCTTAGCTGCGTATCAGTTTTGTTATCCTGTTTTTCTTATGCATATCAATCCCAGTTTAAGTTCTGTAAAATTCAGTTTCAGTTGTTGTAGTTTGGATCAAGTGAATGTAGATGTTTTACATCTTGCTTGACACTAGATAGTGCATTTAATCACAGTTGCTTCTTCGTTTCTGAATTCGGATGCAAACTGAATTTTCAGCCTGCACGTTTTGTTTTCCAACATGTCATTTCTGCATCTATGCGTATCAGATTTTATTGATGTCCTGAATATTGTGTCAAGCTAGCTTGTGTTATCTCCTAAATTTACATAGCAACTTGCTCCATTCAAATAGCATTTGATATCAGAGTTTGAGCATAAGATTGATGTGAATCCATTTCTAATTCTGCAATTGGTTCCAACTGATTTGTAGCAGTTGTATTTCTGCAGAGTTCAGCTAAATTTCTGCACGTTAGACTCCAATTCTGAAGTTTTTAGTTATCCTTTCTGAATTCAAGAGTGCCGGATGAATTCAGAAACATCACAGCCATTGTCTTCTGAATTTCCTGCACTCGATTACAGCCAATGCATTCTGATTTCTTGCACATCATTTCTGATTTTCGTGTGTTCTGAATGGATCAGTGTTTGGCTGTTGATTTCTTCACTTAGTCTTGCATATTTCGTCCCTAATAGCCTGGTTTCCTAACTGAATTGATTAGCTTCAAATTCTGGGTTGGCAGTTTATAGGTTAAGCAATTAACATCAGTTTTGGCACATGAGTTTGTTCCATTTGAGTATCAAGTTGTCTCATTGTTGTGTTTTTGTATCAACTGAATGCTTTGGTTTGGAGAGATAATTCCTGAAGATCAATACAAGTCGTGGTGTACTCTTACAATTTGAATTCATATTTGTTTTCCAAATTCGGTCAAGTCTCATTGGTTTGATTAAGTTGTTTAGTGGTTAAGCTCATCAATTGCCATTACTTGGTTTAAGGTTCATGAGTTGAGTTTCTTTAATTTTCTTTTCGCTTTCATTTCCGAGTTGCAACAACCCAAAATCCAATTACTTATTTGAAACCCAAAAACACGAACGACACATAAACACAAGCATCGAATCACACAACGTCAACTAGTCCCGAGGAAAAATACGACCTGTGGCCCCTTTGCTACATTTTCATACTTTTGATTGTAAAAGGGTTTCCAGGATTATTCATATTTAAATTTGAGACCCACATTCGTGACAGCTCATTTTGGGTCTATCAAATTTTTGGCGTCGTTGCCGGGGAAGCAACTAGTTGATTTGTTTGATTTTTGCTTGTATGCTTTTGGACATATCATTGGGTTCTATTTTATTTTGCTTATCTTTCGTATACGGTTGCTGCCATTTTTCTTGTTTGTTTTGTGACAGGACTGCTAGTTCAAAATGTTTTCATCTACTTATCAGCAGCCGTGTCCACAATTTCAGCAGAACCAACCTTTCAATCAACCACTACAGCAATTTCAACCGCCACAGCAAGAATTCCAACAGTCCTATTCTAATTTCCAACAACCAAATTATTTTTTTCAGCCATCATTACAACAATTCGAGCAACCACAGCAATTCCAACAATTTCAGCCAGATTTTCAGCCAAGTCTACCAAATTTCCAGAATTTTCAGAATGGGCAGCCACAATTCCAGAATTTTCAGCCCCACTTTCAGCAATTTCAGCCCAATTTTCAGCAACCTTGTCAACAAGATCAATCACCTTTTCAAGGAATTCAACAAGGGTACCAAGTTAATTCGAATTTCCAGCAACCATGTCAATTTCCACAGCAAGTTCACCCTTGTAACCAGAATTTCCAGCCCGCGCAATCTCAGTTTTTACCACCACAATTTCAACATTTTCAGCAAGATTTCCAGTTTCAAGGATAGAATTTTCAGCAAGACACTCAGAATTTTCAGCCCCTCCCATTTCAGCAGTTTAATCAAGGAGGCTTTGATGATCCTGATTGGGATGAGGCTCTACACCAAAGGATGATGGAGATGTTGCAACAAGTTCTACAACAACAGCAAAATTTTCAACAACAACAACAACAAAATTTTCAACAACAACAACAACAACAACAGCAAAATTTTCAACAACAACAACGCCTTGCAAAATTGGTTGATCAATGGAATCAGATAAACGCCCAAAGATCAGGGCAATCAGATGAATCTACAGGTGTAGGGGATTGCACTGAGCCCCAGGGACCACCATCATTGATTAATACATCAGAAAATCCAGAGGATAGGATTGAGAGTGTAGGGGATTGCACTGAGCCCCAAGAATCACCCATTCCTACTGATTTAGAGGCCTGGGAGGAGATGGATAGTAGAGCTTGTAACAACCTTGACTTTGACTCTGAAACTTTACAGGACCCTTCTAAACTTTTATTTTGTAAGGATATTGCTATTGATGGTCCTAATTTTTCTAATTTGGTTGATACAGGAATGGTTGAGGGAACATGCATGGGAGATGATTCCATAGGTGTAGGGGATTGCACTAAGCCCCAGGGACCACCATAATTACCAGAAAGTGTAGGGACTTGCATGGTGGAAGCAAGAACCCAAGGATCACCTGTTTTAGTTGAGTGCCCACCAGAACCTGAACCTGAAGTGGAGCAATTACTTGACCAAGAGGAGAACACGGATACATCTACTTCTGTAGAACCTCCAGGTATTTTTCAGCACGATCAGGTAAATACTCCTCCTAATTTTTCTGAAAATTGCATAGAGGTACCTCAAACTGATTTTATTGTTTGTAATATACTTAGGGATGCATCTCTTGTAGAATTTGATTGTGAAAAATCCCTAGAGGTATCTAGTGTTGAATTTGCTGAATTTGAAGCATGTGGTGATACATATCATGAAAATGCTGAGTGTGAAAAATTTTTAGAAGTGCCTAGTGTTGTTGATTATTGTGATGAGTCTTTTGATATATCTTATGCTGAAAATAATTGTGAAAAATTCATTGCGGCACCTAAAATTGATTTTATTGGCTGTGATACATTGCTTGATACATCTTTGTTGAAAAATAATTGTGATATTTTTATTGAAGTGCCAAAAATTGATTTTATTATTTGTGATGATTTCCTGGATGCAAATTTTGTAGAAAATAATTGTGAAAAATTTATTAAGGCACCAAGAATTGATTTAATTAGATATGATGCAATTTTGGATTCATTTCATGCAGAGACTGATATTATTTTATTTCCTTTGTACCCTGCACGCTTGAGAGAGGTATTACATTATTTTGCAGGGTCCAGAAGACTTCAGGGGTGGGTGCTCCAACTGAACAGACTTCAACCTCCTGGAAGGACTTCTAAAAGGCATAAAGAAGGAGGAGATGATTTTACTTTAATTCAAAGCACTCCACCTCTGACATGGCTCTTGAACCTAAATCGCCTGAGGCCACCAGAGCAAATTTTTGTGTAGTTTAAGTGTGGGGGAGTCTTAACTCTCTCAGCCACCGATGTTCCTCCACTACCACGATGGAGGCTCCTTCTGGATAGACTCCGTTCACCAGAAATAAAGGGGAGTTAGTTCTTTCTTGTATTTTCTTTTATTGCATTTTTTATTTTCATGCTTTCTAGAAGTAGAATTTTCTTTTAAATTGAGTCCTTACTAATAAATGCATGAGTAGAGTAGAATGCATAGGAGTCATTAGAAATACCTTGTTATTTCTTTTCGCACTTTTTCTTGCATGAGTAGAAATAAAAGTATCCCTCTAGGTTATCTCCATAGCATGTTAGAATCTCTTGGAAAATAAATTAAATTTGGTTGTTAAAACTTAGGGTTTGAGCTCATGGATGAAATCTTGGATATTTGAGTACTACTTTGCTTTAGATTCTTAATTGAGGACTTGGGATGAATTATTTTTACCTAGTGAGAATTAGCCTTATATTTGTGATACACATATGTTATTGTACTCTAGAACTTGCTTAGGTTCTTTCAAAATCATATTTCGTTGATTGGATCACATCTATAAAGACTAATCATATTGTTTCCCTTTTTCCATGTTATTCTTAGCAATGATCATACTTGATACATACTCTTTTCAATTTGTCTTTCCTTATTCCTACTCTTAACCTCAATTTTCCATGGATTTGTTTGCTTGGGATGTTTTCTTTATGCTACTTGCCCGAGACGGACAAAGATTTAAGTGTGGGGGAGTGATTAGTGTTTTGGAAAAGTTTTGTATCAAGAAGGCATTTTGATCCAAAGAAAAAATTTTGCAATGGAAGGATGGAAACAATTACACTTTGAGTAAGTTTGAATTCCAAGAAGAAGTGGTTAAGGATGGAAATCAATTGAAGATCCAAGAAGCTGTGCATTGAAACCCATTTGCACTCAAAAAGCAGTGAGACAATTGTTTGTGCCAAAGCAAGGAAAAATTTTTCTGTGAAGCATGATTGGATCAGAATTGCTCACGGTTGCAGCTGTGCTTTGTTCGGAAAATACAGAACCATATGACAGATGCTAAGTTGCAGCTGAGTGGGATCAGAAAGGCTGAATGAAGGTTGCATTAAGGCTGAACAAAAGTTAATATGAAGCTGAATTGAAGTTTTCTTGGCTGTAAAATCAGAAATGTTGAGAGAAAACTGGAATTTGCCGAGTGCTGACATGGAGCTGCTGAAATGACATGGAAGCTATATTATGACCCTGCTAGAAGATGAACTGCAGCTGTATAGTATTTAAGAGTGGAACAAAAGCATTGCAAGAAGAAAAAGAAAATTCTGAAATGTTTGTGCCAAAGAGGGTAGCTATTCATTTAAAGCTCACGGAAAGGGTTGAGTTGAAGCTGATATTTGATCAGAATTCAAGCACAAAGTGAGCTGCAAGACTGCTGGCCACAACATAACTGAATTTTGAAATTTCTGCCCAAGTTTGTATCAACTTGGGACCAAAATTGGTTTGACTCAAAAGTAGGGAAGTCAAGAGCAGCAACCTGTTGTTGGAAGACTGAATTGAGGGCTGTAAACTCTGAATTGAAGCTGAATTGAAGGCTGATGAAATTGGAATTAAAGCTGAAAAGAAGCGGAGCTAAAACTGAAAAGTTAGAAGCAGGAAGTTCTGAGCTGAGTTGCAAGGATAGCTGCTGAAATGATTGAGGCTGATTTCCAATCTGCATGGAATCAGCTTACATGGAAATCTAAAGGCTGCAGTAAATCTATGCAGTGTAGAAGCCAGAATTTCCATCCAACTTCAATCACCAAAAACTGACTTCGATTGTAAGGAAGCCACTCGACAGTTATTAGAGTTTATGGAGAGCAGAAAAGAAGAGATGAGATTGAAGCAGAAAATGCAGAGAATTCTATGCCAAAAGGAAAATCTGTGAAGCTGATATGATTAGAAATGACTTGGATTAGAACTTGAACTGAATGGCAACTAATATGAATTGAATTTGGCTGAGTTGAAGCTGACCAAATCTGATCAGGCCAGAAGATTTGTGCCAAAAACAGAGGAGAAAAAATTCTGGGCAGTGTAGAAATTGAAGTGCAAATGAATTGAGTTGAAACTAATGTGGCTGCTGCAAGGGATGCTGAAAAGGACTCAAATCAAGCCACTCGAAGCCCAAGAGGTTTTGGAGAATAGCAAGTTGATACTTAAGCTGAAAATTCGGTTATGAAAGGAGAAAAACCAGTAAAAATGCTATGAAGGCAGTTTATACCAACTTGCAACCTAATTTGAGTTTTTGAGGCTATAAATCAAGGCAGTAGGTATAGGAATGTATCTGAAATTGTTAGGCACCTCCACTGCTGATCAAAGGAGAAAGAAATGTGGTTGATTGGATTTTTCAGATCAAGAACAGAAAAAGAAAGAAGGATGCAGTGGGCTGAAGTCGAAACAGCTGGGGACCAACCTTTCCATCTCTATTTGATGCTAACTGCCAACCAGAAAAATGCAGGAGTTTGCAAGGTCTGAGATTGAGCCGTGGATGCTAGAATCTGATGCGGGAAAATGCAAGAAAAATTCGAAACAATTGCTGATCAGAATAGAAAGTGAAGAGGCTGAAATTGAACTTGTTGAGCAGAATTTTGAGTGGAATTCTTTAAGTGCTCAACTACTCCTATATGGTAACTGATGTGAAGAAATCAGAGACTTGAAATTGATTCAGTGGAGTTGAATTTGAGGAGCCGAAATCTGAAAAACAGTTTGAAAAAAAAAGGAAAAGAAGAGAGAAACAAGATGGCACAAGTTTGTGATGTTAGTACCATGAAACAAGTGAATGTTTTTCTCATCCGGATTTAAGCCTTTCTCCAATACATTTTGACCTTACTAGAGAGAAAGAAAGAAAGAAAAAAATATGAGAAAAGAGGGAAGCAAGCAAAATTGGCACGCAATAGGCAACTTGGCACAATGAGAACAAGGAAGGTGTCTTCATCCAAATCAAAGGCGATTATTTAAGTTTGACTTCACCACATTTTTATATCACTAGAGGACTGTAAAGAGAAGCAAGGAGCATCAAAAATATCCTCAAGCACACAAGTCTTCCACTTTATCAATTTTTCCATTTCCTTGATTCTTACTCCATTTCTTACCATTTTTATGTCTTTCATGTGTTTTTGTAGATGTTGATCCTAATCATGAATAACGGTGGAGGTTAGATAATAAGCAAGCCTATGGTAGTGCAAGAAGCATGTGTGTTTGAGTGAGCTCCACTTCCATCATCAACTTAGAACTTAAGGAGAGAGGCACCAAAATTTTCCTTGAAAGGCTAGTGATTTAAATTCATCTCAATGACTCATGAAGGATGAAAAGGCTAAGCTGTTGATTTAAGGACGAGATACTAATCCATAGAGCTTAGATTTTTGAGAATTGACAACCTTAGGTAATTTCTTTTCATTTGCTTCTAATTATGCTCAAGTAAATCTAAGGGATACATACTTAGTGTTTTCGCGAGACGCTCAAGGTTAAGTATGGGGGAGTTGATAGATACTATTTTATTGATTATTTGAGTTGCTAAAATCCATGTTTGACCTATGTTTTTATTGCTTAATTGTGAAATTGCCTTAGGTTTTAGAACTTCCTCTTATTTTGGACTTAATTGCAAATTTACACATTTTTGGAATATTTGACCACTAATTTTCTGATATATTTTTGTAGGCATGAAAGGTTCTTGGACCTAGGGCATATTGGGTCAAACTTGAGTCGGAAGTGGAACCGGATCGAATTATCAAGCTTACGATTAATCCGGGCCGTCCGATTCAAAAGCGGCTAGATCTGAGCCATCCGGGACCATCTGAAGCAATCCGAGCTAGGGTTAGGGTTGATCAAGCATTCTGATCAAGATCTGAAGGTTTCATCCCAATCAGAGCTCAATCAACCGTTGGATCAAGCTCAGAGGGCTCTAGATCATCCATTCAAAGATTAGGATGATCTGATCTGGACCATCCGTTGCACATCTGGAGGATCCAAGCTACCACGAGGCAGATCCTGACCCCAGATCAACATCCTCAAAGTTTGGCTCAAATCAGAGCAAGATCAGCCGTTGGATTTTCTCAATTCAATCTGAGCCATCCATTCTTATGTATTTAATCAGAAATTCCCTGCCTTCAGCAGTTGTCGCGTCTCCGCCGCTACAGTAGTATTCTTCATTTTCTCTTCATTGTTTTCAGCTGGTTCTTCAATCCAAGGGGCGCGACCACCCTTTTTCTTCGTTAGATCAAGTTCGAGGTCACCGGGGAGAGTAATCGGTGGAGTTTCAGCTCGGAATTGGGCAAGAACAGGGCTGTTTGAGGGTTTCGGCATCTCTGTATTTGGTTGTTTCGATTTCGGTTTTGTCAGGTTTTACATCAGTCCAAGCTATCTGGAGGGGTCTCGGATAAGCTTTGATCGTTCCCGCACCTTCATTTCAATCAGACAAGGCTGAATTGAAGGAATCGCTTGGGATTTCCTTCTTGAACGGATTTGAGCTCGATTCGACCGTAGATTCAGTTCCTCAGTGAATTGCTGAGCTTAGGGGTTCGAGGCCAGCCCTTGCGTGACGAACAAGGAGACCTTGAGCTAATGGAGTGATTGGGATTTAGTTTAATTAGCTAACTTTCAGTAATTAGCAGTAGACTTCATTTCTGTAATTTCTGTTTCTGAATTTCATATCAGCTGTTCCAACTTTGTTTCTTGAACTATTTTTGCCCTTAATTAGGTTCTAAATTCTGCAAGTAATTAACTACGAAGCTTGTTTAATGAACTCTTAGATTTAATTTCAGTTGATTACACTTAGAGCATGCGTATCAGATTTCTTAGCTGCGTATCAGTTTTGTTGTCCTATTTTTCTTATGCATATCAATCCCAGTTTAAGTTCTGTAAAATTCAGTTTCAGTTGTTGTAGTTTGGATCAAGTGAATGTAGATGTTTTACATCTTGCTTGACACTAGATAGTGCATTTAATCACAGTTGCTTCTTCGTTTCTGAATTCGGATGCAAACTGAATTTTCAGCCTGCACGTTTTGTTTTCCAACATGTCATTTCTGCATTTATGCATATCAGATTTTATTGATGTCCTGAATATTGTGTCAAGCTAGCTTGTGTTATCTCCTGAATTTACATAGCAACTTGCTCCATTCAAATAGCATTTGATATCAGAGTTTGAGCATAAGATTGATGTGAATCCATTTCCAATTCTGCAATTGGTTCCAACTGATTTGTAGCAGTTGTATTTCTGCAGTGTTCAGCTAAATTTCTGCACGTTAGACTCCAATTCTGAAGTTTTTAGTTATCCTTTCTGAATTCAAGAGTGCCGGATGAATTCAGAAACATCACAGCCATTGTCTTCTGAATTTCCTGCACTCGATTACAGCCAATGCAATCTGATTTCCTGCACATCATTTCTGATTTTTGTGTGTTCTGAATGGATCAGTGTTAGGCTGTTGATTTCTTCACTTAGTCTTGCATATTTCTTCCCTAATAGCCTGGTTTCCTAACTGAATTCATTAGCTTCAAATTCTGGGTTGGCAGTTTATAGGTTAAGCAATTAACATCAGTTTTGGCACATGAGTTTGTTCCATTTGAGTATCAAGTTGTCTCATTGTTGTGTTTTTGTATCAAGTGAATGCTTTGGTTTGGAGAGGTAATTCCTGAAGATCAATACAAGTCGTGGTGTACTCTTACAATTTGAATTCATATTTGTTTTCCAAATTCGGTCAAGTCTCATTGGTTTGATTAAGATGTTTAGTGGTTAAGCTCATCAATTGCCATTACTTGGTTTAAGGTTCATGAGTTGAGTTTCTTTAATTATCTTTGCGCTTTCATTTCTGAGTTGCAACAACCTAAAATCCAATTACTTATTTGAAACCCAAAAACACGAACGACACATAAACACAAGCATCGAATCACACAACGTCAACTAGTCCCGAGGAAAAATACGACCTGTGGCCCCTTTGCTACATTTTCATACTTTTGATTGTAAAAGGGTTTCCAGCATTATTCATATTTAAATTTGAGATCCACATTCGTGACAGCTCATTTTGGGTCTATCAGTAAGTGCTTGTTGATCATCAAAATCCACATTGGATGACTCTTCAATCACTTTAGTCCTTTTGTTATACACTCTATAACCTTTACTAGTGGATGAGTATCCAACCAAGATCCCCTCATCCACCTTAGATTCAAATTTCCTCAAATCATCCTTAGTGTTTAATATATAGACCTTACACCCAAAAACCCTAAAATAGTGAATTTGTGGAATTCTCCCATTCCACAACTCAAATGGTGTTTTTCCTAAAAACCTATGAATCAAGACTCGATTTTGGATGTAACAAGCAGTATTTACCACTTCCACCCACAAATAGCTAGGTAGAGAATAGGCATTAAGCATTGTCCTACCGGCTTCTTGTAAAGCCATATTCCTTCTTTCTACCACACTATTTTGTTGTAGGGTCCTTGGACATGAAAATTCATGTTTGTACCCATTTTCTAGATAAAAATGTGAGAAGTTTGAATTTTCAATCTCCCCACCATGATCACTCCTAATTCGGTTGATTTTAAGATGTTTCTCATTTTCAACCCATTTACTAAAACCTACAAATATTTCTAAAGTGTTATCCTTATGTTTCATGAAATACACCCAAGTATATCTAGAGTAATCATCTACAATTACCAAGCAATATTTACTTCCTACTATTGAAGGTGTACTATGACAATCAAATAAATCCAAATACAATAACTCTAAAGGTAAAGAAGTGTTAGTTAAGGTTTTACCTTTGTGTGATGATTTAGATTGCATACCCTCTTAGCATGCATCACATATTTTGTTCTTTTCATACTTGATCATTGGGAGTCCCTTCACCAACTCCATCTTGGCCACCCTTGCTATATTCTTCATATTGATGTGACTAAGCTGGCGGTGCCACAATCATCCTTCTTCTTCTTTGGATATGAAACACTTAGGAGAGATGTTAGAAGCATAAGAAAGATTAAGATAATAAAGGTTTGCTTCTCTATATCCTTCTAACATGATATTTTCGGAGTCATTTTGTCTAATTAAGCATTTTCTTGCATGGAACTCAACCCTATATCCGGCATCACAAAGTTGACTCACACTAAGCAAATTAAACTCCATATTCTTAATTAAAAGTACTTTATGAATTGTGATTGTAGGAGATACCTCAATGGTTCCCTTACCTATTATTTTGAGTTTCCCACTATTTCTGAAAGATATCGTTCCTTCTCTTAGATAGCTAATGGTGGAGAATTTGCTCACATCTCCGGTCATATGCCTTGAACACCCGCTATCCACTATCCACATTATTGAGGCTTCCTTCACCTTCACCTAAACAACACGAAAAACACAAGCTTTTGGTACCCAAATGCTAGATCCACAATCATCATTTAAGTATTTCTTTGGTACCCATGCCTTCTTTACATTTCCCCTAACACCTTGCTTCCTAGGGGCACCCTTTCTACCCATAAGTAAAACAAATGCCACCTCCTTGGTTTTGGGTCGATAACCTATTCCAGCCTTGTTATACATGGCTCTTTGACTATTGATGATCATGTCAAGATTTCTAGAGCCAACTTGAAATTTTCCAAGAGCCTTGGTGAGGTCTTCTACCTTTTCCCTTAGCTCCCTATTTTTCTTTTCTAAACATGAATCATTTGAAATGGAAGAGGAAACATGCACATTGTCCTTAAGTTTCATGGATTCTAATTTTAGCATGCCAATTTCTCTTTGCAACTCCTTAACCTTTTTCCTAGCCTTAGTCAAATCATCATTAGTGCTAGTAATTATTTTAACAAGAGTCGAGGTGGATAAGTTATATACCTCACTTACCGATACATCCAATTCCGATGATGAGCCTTCACCTTCACTTGAACTCCCTTGTTCATCATCACTTGACTCCTTCTCATCTTCGGATGACTCTAAGTTGTCCACTCCCATTAATGCGAAGTGTGACACATGATTTTCTTCTTCCTCCGATGATGATGGATCATCCCAAGTGGGTTTTAGACTTGTGACACTCTTTCCTTTTTCCTTTGATTTCTTCTTTTCACCCTTCTTTTTCTCCTCCTTCTTTTCTTTTCTTTTCTTTAATTGTGGACATTCATTCTTCATATGTCCCTCTTGATGGCAAATGTATCAAATAATTTCCTTTCCTTTGCTCTTACTCCTTGAACTTTTCCTACCACGAGATTTGTTAGAAAAACTTTTAAAAGCTCTTCACATTTTCCTTACCATGTAGGCTTCTTGGACGCTATCCATGGAGGCACTAGATTCCTCCCAATCGGATGACGATCAGTAGATGATCTTTTTCTTTTTCTTTTTCTTTTTCTTCTTCCTTTCCTTTTCTACAACAAAAGTTACACCTTTCTCTTTAGTAGAAATGTTAGCTTATTCATGCAATTCGAATTCACAAAATAGATCATCTAATTTTACCGTAGAAAAGTCCCTAGAAACTTTATAGGCATCAACCATTGATGCCCACAAAGTAGTCCTAGGGAAATATTGGAGTACATACCTCACAAGATCCCTATTTTCAACCTTTTCTCCTATGACAAGGAGTTCGTTGATAATCTCCTTGACTCTTCCATGTAGTTGACTTACGATTTCATTGGCCTTCATTGTGAGTGATTGGAGTTGTGCCACCAAGAGATCCTTCTTGGCCCTCCTTGATTCATTTGACCCTTCATTGAGCTCAATGAGCTTCTCCCAATGCTCCTTCGCGGTCATGAACTGTCCCACCTTGTTCAATTGCTCTTTTGAGAATTCGTATTGGAGAGTCGTTGTAGCCTTCGCATTGGCTTGTGCCTTCTTCATCATCTCCTTTGTCCAATTTCTCATCGGTAGCGGCTCTCCTCTTTCATTTATGGGTGCATCAAAACCATCTACAATACTACACCAATTTTCAATATCGTTCATGAGATAATACTTCATCCTACCTTTCCAATATGCGAAATCATTGTCGTCGAAGAAAGGTGGCCTCGCGGTGCTATAACCCTCTTGAAACGCAATTTTTGATGCTCCGGTCGACGGTGAGTTCTTCTGAAATGAACTGGCTCAGATACCACTTGTTAGATCGTGGCACCGAACTAGAGGGGGGTGAATTGTTTCTTCTGATTTTCTCTACAAGAATTGTTAGCCAACATAAACAAAAACAATAAAAAGATAAAAACAATGCTAACACCTTTGTTTATTTGCTATCCACCTCAGAGAGGTGACTAATTCAAGGATCCACACGCACGCACAAGCTCCACTATGAAAACCTCCTTCAAGGTGGAGAAAACCTTCACAAGGTGGTGTTGAGGCATTCTAAGGTCCGGAGTGACCTTGTGTTTTGATGTTTGGGCAAAGGGTTTAAGTTAGATTTTCCCTTGTGTACTAATATGTGTATGTGAGTGTGCAGGGTGTACAGGTTTACACATATTGACTTGGTTGGACGGCTTCGGTATGGTGAAGGGTTGCATAGAGACAAGCTGGAGGCTTGTGTGCACCCGAGGGACCTGATATAGCAGGGATGATGAGCCGAGGGGCGCGGACTTCGAGGCATACGTGAAGGATGGCATGGAGACAAGGTGGAGGCTTATGTGCATCTGAGGGACGAGGGTCGAAGATGAAGAGGACGCGAAGGCAATAGTCAAGGCTGCTGGTGAGGAGTCAGCTAAGGTAAGGGACAAGAGCCGAGGAAAGATGACTCCAAGGGCAAGCTGAGAAGTAGACTTCAAAGGGCACACGTGAAGGGTGGCATGGAGGCAGGTCGAGGACTTGCGTGCACATCCGAGGGATGATAGCCGGTGGAAGAGGACTTCAAGGAGCAAGCTAAGGGAGAATGCTTGAAGGCACATGTCGACGAGGGTCAAGAGATTGAGGAAGAGTGTTTGTCGACTGCCAGCGCAAATAGAAACTCACAGTAGGTTCTGGACCATGGGCCAGTCGACTGCCATTTTGGCAGTCGACTGGTAGGTGGCTGGTAAGCCGGTAAATTCGAACGTTGGGGGTGTCAACGGTCGAATTTGGCTAGCACCAGTCGACTGCCCTGGGGGCAGTCGACTGGTAGCGAGAAATCAGCCCCGAGTCCTATTTAATGAGGACTTCGTGGTGGCTGAGTTTCTTGACGAAACAAGCTTGGTTAAGGCTTGTTAGTAGTCTCTAGAGTCCTGATCATGTCAAGGTGTTGTGCCGAGGTTTCTCCACCCACAAGGAGCGACGAGGGCTAGCCGGAGGTTATCCGGGGAGTGATCCACCGACGGATTCTTGGATTAGTCACCCGGCCGGGGTGGATACCAAGTAAAATCGGTTTGTTAGCGTTGTTTGTTTTATTATTATTGTTTTCGCTGTGCAACTAACAACGTAGGTACAAGAACAACCGAAGAATCGCTATTCACCCCCCCCTCTAGCAGACACAAATGATCCTACAATTGGTATCAGAGCGAAGGACCGCTCTTGATCGGACCAACCGCCGAGGGAGCACACACTAGAGGAAGGAATAACATGGAAGACAAATTCGGGGAAGACATCTACACTCCACCGCCCTACGAGCATGAAAACTTCAATTTCTGGAAGGCGAGGATCGAGACGTGATTCGGAATGGAGTGGAAACTACGAATTGCCCTTGAAGAGCCCCTCGATGTTCCAAAGGACAAGTACGGAAAGAGGCTTCGCCCTAGATATTGGACTAAGGAGCAACAAGAACAAGCTAGGGCAAATGAGAAGGTAATCAATATATTGATTAATATTTTGCCTAACAATGTGTTGAGTGGTGTAGGGGCATATCAAAATATGCATGAGTTATGGGAAAAGGTAGAAGAATATCATGAAAACCCTACCCGAGTCCAAATAGTAGAAGAGCCCAAAGAAATCACCTCAATGGTCCAAGAAAGGGAAGAAGAAGAGGAATTGTTAACTTCATCAAGTAAAGAATTGCTCACATCCTCAAGTGACGTGGAAGAAGAGAGTGAGAGGTCATCCACTTCATTAAGGGAGGAAGAGGAAGAGGTCACCACCTCAAGGATTGAGAGGGAGGAGAGAACCACTTCCATACCGGAGCAAGAAGAAACTTCAACCTCCACCAAAGCAAGGAAAAAGGAACATATTATATGCTTTGGATGTAACGAAAAAGGGCACTACAAGGACAAGTATCCAAATGGTAAGAAAAAGGAGGTACACTCTAAACTCATCTCAATTCATTTAAATTCTAACATGGGTTGTAGAAGTGGAGAAGCCCAAGAGAAGAAAAAGAAGATTCGATGCTTCACATGTGGAGAATTGGGGCATTACCACACCAAGTACCCTAGAAAAAGTGAGCTAAAGAAAATGGAGCACTTGAGGAGATGGGAGAAAGAAGAAAGAAAGAAGAGAAAAAGTCCATATCAAGGAGGAACTCCAAAGGTAAGGAAGGTAACTCCTAATCTTGAGCCAAAATGTAATTTAAATTCAAGTTCCTCTATGCATGCAAGAATTAGGGAAAATTGCTTACTTGTGCATAATTTTGGATTTAGATATAATGATAGGACTAGGATTAACAAGGTTGATCAAAACCCTAGAAAGGTCATACATCATGAAAAATCAAAGACCTTTAGACCTAAGGATCATGACATTAATCACAAGAAGGGAAGGAATGTGCCTAGAAAGGAGGGTAGGTCTAGGGATGTCCAAAGTGGACATGTGGATTCTAGGTTTAGGAACATAGAAAGGAAAAATGAAGGTTTAAGGGAAAAGCTTGATAGGTTAGAGAAAACCCTAGAGAGATTCACTATTGGATCTAAGGATTTAGATATGGTGTTGGGTGGCTTAAACCGCACCAATGATAGATCGGGGTTGGGATACCGATCTAAGAACTCCCATGCCAAGGGGAAGAAATATGCTAGGGTAACATATGATTATGGCAAGAAGGGGGAGTCCAGAAATGGCAAGGGGATGCCATTTAAAGGAAAAAGAAATAACTTAACCAAGGACAAGGTGTATAAGGTTAAGAGGGTTGTGTTTGTAGGCCAAGAGTCACCGGAGGTACACCGGTGTGGCCTAGTTATGGTTGAGTCACCAAGGGAGGTGGCCAGGGCTAAGAGCTCAAGGGGGAGCTCTAGGAGTCTTTGAGATATATGGTGAATGGACCTTGGGAGGGGTGTACTCCCAGAGGTCTAGATGGACCATAGAGTGTGCCAAAAGAATTGGAGACAGACTTGAGTCTCAATTCTTGGGTTTTGGCACGGTATTTTTGATGTTTCATGCATGAAAATATGACATTGGGGTCATATTGCATGAAAATTGGTTTTTGATGTGTTATTGTCATGTAAATCAATGCTTGGGATGCATTGTGGGGTGGCATGAGCAAAGACATCAAGAGGAAATCAAAACTAGGACTTTAGGTCAAGGTTTGATTGAAGTTTTTGGCTAGTTTTGGGTTTTGTGTCAAACATGGGGATGGTGATAGATACATTTTGGAATATATTTTTCCCAAGTAGATATGGGTATCACAAACCTCTCCACAAAATTTGGGAATTTTTGGAGATTTGTGGAATTTTTGGCACATTTCTGAATTTCGTCAGAAATGCTGAAATTTCAGACTTTCAGAGTATCAGTCGACTGCCATTTTGGCAGTCGACTGGTCAGGGCTGATTTTTATATCAGCAGCTGGGTTGGTGTCCAAATGATGCACAACAAGTGTGTGGGAGGCTAGTACACATTGTTTATGGTCATTAGGGACTAAAAGAACCAATGATTGGGATATTGTTGGGTTTTTTTGATGTTAGGCAAAGGGGGAGAAGTGTTGGGTTTAAGTTGGGAAATCAAACACACCTTTTCTAGAAACCCTAGGTTTAGGGGGAGCTAAGATTAAAGGGGAGCATGATTGCTCCATTGTTGGCGTAAGGGGAACCTTGGAGAGGTTCTTAAAAAGCCTTTGTAATTCCAATGCAGGGGGAGCTTGGGAGAAGCTTTAAAAAGCCCGGTTTGGTGAAAATTCCTAACTTGGAGGGTTAGGTGTGAGATGCCTTGGGATAGGATCCATGTATGCATTGCATATGCATTTATTTAGCATTGTTTTTGCTATTCTTTATTACTATTTGTTTCCCTAACTTAAACGTATTGCCAAACATCAAAAAGGGGGAGATTGTTGAGGCAATCTAAGGTCCGGAGTGACCTTGTGTTTTGATGTTTGGGCAAAGGATTTAAGTTAGATTTTCCCTTGTGTACTAATATGTGTATGTGAGTGTGCAGGGTGTACAGGTTTACACATATTAACTTGGCTGGACGGCTTCGGTATAGTGAAGGGTTGCATAGAGACAAGCTGGAGGCTTGTGTGCACCCGAGGGACCTGATATAGCAGGGATAATGAGCCGAGGGGCGCGGACTTTGAGGCATACGTGAAGGATGGCATGGAGACAAGCTGGAGGCTTGTGTGCATCCGAGGGACGAGGGCCGAAGATAAAGAGGGCGCGAAGGCAATAGTCAAGGCTGCTGGTGAAGAGTCAGCTAAGGTAAGGGACAAGAGCCGAGGGAAGATGACTCCAAGGGCAAGCTGAGAAGTGGACTTCAAAGGGCACACGTGAAGGGTGGCATGGAGGCAGGTCGAGAACTTGCGTGCGCATCCGAGGGACGATAGCCGGTGGAAGAGGACTTCAAGGAGCAAGCCAAGGGAGAATGCTTGAATGCACATGTCGACGAGGGTTAAGAGAGTGAGGAAGAGTGTTTATAGAGGCTGGGCAGTCGACTGGTGTTATAACAGTCGACTGCCAGCGCAAACAGAAACTCACAGTAGGTTCTGGACCATGGGCCAGTCGACTGCCATTTTGGCAGTCAACTGGTAGGTGGCTGGTAAGCTGGCAAATTCGAACGTTGGGGGTGTCAACGGTCGAATTTGGCTGGCACCAGTCGACTGCCCTGGGGGCAGTCGACTGGTAGCGAGAAATCAGCCCCGAGTCCTATTTAAAGAGGACTTCGTGGTGGCTGAGTTTCTTGACGAAACAAGCTTGGTTAAGGCTTGTTAGTAGTCTCTAGAGTCCTGATCGTGTCAAGGTGTTGTGGCGAGATTTCTCCACCCACAAGGAGTGACGAGGGCTAGCCGGAGGTTATCTAGGGAGTGATCCACCGACGGATTCTTGGATTAGTCACTCAGCCGGGGTGGATACCAAGTAAAATCGGTTTGTTAGCGTTGTTTGTTTTATTATTATTGTTTTCGCTGTGCAACTAACAATGTAGGTACAAGAACAACCGAAGAATCGCTATTCACCCCCCTCTAGCGGACATAAACGATCCTACAGGTTGCGCTCTTCCTCTTTACAAGATGGAAATAAGAATGAGATGAAGAGCTGGAGACTTTGAGCAAAACAACACAATGGTACCCTCAAGAATCGTACCTTTGACTTGCTCAAAAGTCCTCCTTTAAATAGAGTAAAGGACAGCTCCAAAAGCCATCCAGCCCGATACCAATTGATTGCCCCTAGGACAGTCGACTTGTCCCACCGAAGTGCCTAGCCAACGGCTAATTTTTCGGGATTACCAGTCGACCGGTCCTTGACCAGTCTACTGATGTCTCGGTGAGTGTGAGTCCTCTTGCTGGCAGTCGACTTATCCATTCCCAGTCGACTGCCCAGTTTACAAAAGCACTCTTCCTCACTCTGAAGACTTTCCTTCACGTGTGCCTTCAAGTATACTCCCTTGGCTTGCCCCTTGAAGTCCTCTTCCACCGGCTATCGTCCCTCAGATGCGCACGTAAACCCTCGGCTTGCCTCCATGCCACCCTTCACATATGCCCTTTGAAGTCCACTTCCCGGCTTGCCCTTGGAGTCCTCTTCCCTCGGCTCTCGTCCCTCGGATATGCCCTCCATGTGTAACTCACCATGTCCTGCAAGACTCATTCACACATATCAAAACAATATAACACCCTAACCTTAACCATATTGACACACACACATCAAAACTATCATCTTCCCGATCATCCTTGGGTTGATTGCCGCAACAACCCCCACCTATTCACCTAAGATATGTATGGATAATTACTATTCAGTATTTATATCTGCATAGTTCTTGGTGGTATCTACTATAGTGTATAATAAAATTGGGGACCAAATTTTTGTTAGTGGGGGAGGATGTTAAATCCGACACTTTCGACTCGAATCATAAAAATTTTCGAAAGTTATTTTCGGGTTTCGGTCCTTTGGATAATACTTAAGGGTTTAATTGGTTAAATCATGAAATCTGATGAGGGTTCAAGTTGAATTAGCTAAAATGAGAGGGGCTTAGTGCTTAATGTTGGGGCAATCGGCCTTGAGATGATCTGGAGGATCATGATATTTTGATGTGTGGGCAATATGGTTACGTTAGGATTTGTGCTGGACTAATATGTGTACATGAGTGTGCAGGTGTATAGGTACACATGGACATGGTTGATGTCTTCAGGTGAAGGATGGCATGGAGGCAAGCTGGAGGCTTGTGTGCGTATCCGAGGGACCGTTGGATAGCAGGGATGATGAGCCGAGGGACGCAGACTTTGAGGCATACGTGAAGGATGACATGGAGACAAGCTGGAGGCTTGTGTATATCCGAGGGACGAGGGATGAAGATGAAGAGGGCGTGAAGGCAACAGTCAAGGCTGCTGGTGAAAAGTCACCTAGGTATTAAGGGTTTAAGTATAAGTGTTTGTACTCAGGGGCTAAGCCGGGAGGGTTTGAGTGCGGAGAGATGTGTACTCGGGAGTGAAACCCTAGGCTTAGGTTTGTCCTAGTCGACTGGCCCATTGGCAGTCGACTGGTATATATTGGAACAGGCTGGCAGATTCGAACGTTGGACTGTAACGGTCGAATCTGAGTGGGGCCAGGTGACTGCCATTTTGGCAGTCGACTGGTAGCGACTGTTTCAGATTCGAGCCCTATTTAAAGGGGCTCATTTCCTACTGTCTTTCTTGACGAAACTCGCTTGAGTAAAGTGAGTTAGTAGTCTTTTGTGATCAGATAGCGTCCGAAGTGTTGTGGCGAGGTTTCTCTACCCACAAGGAGCGACAGATCTAGCCGGAGGTTATCCGGGAGTTGATCCACCGACGGATTCTTGGATTAGTCACCCGTCCAGGGTGGATACCAAGTAAATCAGGTTGTTAGCATTGCTTTCTCTTATTAGTTTATGTTATTTGTATTTCCGCTGCGCAACTAACAAACTTGTAGAGAAACGACCGAAAAAGTACTATTCACCCCCCCCCTCTAGCACGCCATATCGATTCATCAGTTGGTATCAGAGAGAAGGACCGCTCTTGATCGGACTAACCGCCGAGGGAGCACACGCTAGAGGGAGAAGAACGATGGAAGACAAATTTGGGGAAGATATTAACTCACCACCACCATACGAGCATTAAGATTTTGATTATTGGAAAGCTAGAATGAAGATGTGGCTCGGTATGGATTGGGAGTGCGTAATGGTGTTAGAAGAGCCATTCGAAACCCCTAAGGACAAGCATGGAAAGAAGCTCCGACCTAGGTATTGGACCAAGGAGCAACAAGAACAAGCAAGGGTCAACGAAAAGGTAGTCAATATCTTGGTTAATATTTTGCCTACTAATATCTTGAGTGATGTAGGGAAGTATAAAAATGCCTATGAGTTATGGACGAAATTAGAAGAGGTACATAAGAACCCGACTCAAGAAGAGCCCAAAGAAATAAGCTCAAGTATCCAAGAAGACCAAAGAGAAGGAGAATCATCAAGTGATATAGAGGAATCAAGTGAAAAAGGATTCATCTCATCAGAAGAAGAGGAAGGAGTATCAATATCAAGGGTTGAGGGGGGGGGGGGGGGGGGGAGAGACCCTCATCCCCACAAAAGCAAGAAAAGACTTCCACCTCCACTAAAGCTAAATTGAAAGAGCACATCACATGCTTTGGTTGCAATGAAAAGGGGCACTACAAGGATAAATGCCCGAAAGGTAAAAAGGGGGTACAATCTAAATCAATTTCAATTCCATTTAAATCTAACATGAAGTGTAGGATTGGAGAAGCCCACGAGAAAAGAAAGAAAATCCGATGCTTTACATGTGGAGAGATGGGGCGCTTTCACACCAAGTATCCTAGAAAAAGTGAGCTAAAGAAGATGGAGAATCTAAGGAAATGGGAGGAAGAAGGAAAGAAAAGGAGGAGCTCACATCAAGGGGGAGCTACAAGGGTAAGGGAGGTAATCCCTAACTTTTCCTATGTTCAAAGCTCTTCCATGAATGCTAGGAATATAAATGATTGTTTGCCTAGATGCAATTTTGGCTTTAAATATCATGATAAGAATAGAAATACTTCTGCATGCCAAAACACCAAAACCTCCATGTTTCATGATAAATCTAGGACTAAGGACCAAGGCATAAACCCTAAGAAGAAGGGGAATATGTCTAGAAAAATGGGTAGATCTAGAAATGATCAAATTAGGTCAAATGATCCTAAGGCTAGGAATTTGGAAAAGGAAAATCAAGTCTTGAAAGCAAAACTTGATAAATTGGAGAAAAATCTAGATAGACTCATTAGGGGGTCAAAAAGGTCAAGGATAATACAAAAAGATCAATCTCTTAGAAATGGTAGGCCGGGTTTAGGATATCACTCTAGAAGGGCAAATGTTGATAAAATGGCATATTCAAGGATGCCCTATGACTATGGGGAAGAAAAGGTTAAACATGGCAAAGAAAAATCATTTAAGGCAAAAGAGAAGGAATTGACTAAGCAAAAGGTCTCTAGGATTAAGAAAGTGAGAGTAGAAGGTCAAGAAGCACCGGAGGAGTACCGGTGTGGTCTTGCACTTGTAGATGAATTATCTAGGAAGGTAACTAGGGCTAGGAGATCAAGGGAGAGACCTTGAAGCCAAAATGGGATCCATGGCCAATGGATCTCAGGTGGTCTCCTTCTAGGAAACTAAATGGAGTATAGGGTGTGCCAAGAGGTGTAAAAGGCTAAGGTTAGTCTTAATCCTAGAGAGTTGGCACACTAAAGGAAGAGTTATAGAGTAAAAGAAAGAAATTGGGATTTTAATTGAGAGAAATTGATCTTAATGCCTACATACCATATAACTTGATGCTATGAATGGACTATAAATGAGTATGGGAAGAAGCATCAAGGTGAGGTCAAAATTAAAACTTTTGGGAAAGGTTTCATGATACAATTTAGAAAATTTTGAAGTTTGTATCATTCTTGGGATTCGGGATAGTGTTGATTGAAATTATATTATTCCCAGGTAGATATAGGATCCACAAATCTTCCCACAAAATTTCAGAATTTTTGAGAATTTGTGGAATTATCAGTGCATTACTAAATTTCGGCTTGAAAAAACCAAGTTGCAGATACCAGTCACCTGCCAAAATGACAGTCGACTGGGTCAGAGTGTAAAAACATTCTGTGGGTTTTTCCAGTCGACTGGCCTCCTCCCAGTTGACTGGGACGCGGGTTTTATAAAAGGAAAGGGCGCGCCAGCAGAAGCCAAACTCTAGGGTTTTGGCGATTTCCCCGGCGTTCCTCACCTCTCCCAAGTTCCTCCTTCATCCTCAGGCCTTTCTAAGCCCTAAAATCCCTCTCTAAGTCCTCCTCTAACCCCGATCTACCTCTAGGGTTTGTTAAAACCTCACCTCTTCAAACCGTACTTTCAAAATCAAATCATCATGAGGAGAATGAAAAGGTATTATTGGTTAAGGATCCTTTTCTTCATTTAAACCATGTTTTGGCACTAACATGATATTTTTGTGCATGTTCTTTGATGTTTTTCCTTTGGGGGGGTTGTGTTGGCATGCATGGGTGTGTATGGCTTTTAGGATGGCCTCTAAGAGACCTAGGGGTGAAGGATCATCCCAACAAGGTCAGGAGGGGTCCAGGTTTAGGTCCCTGGAATGTAAGAAACGGTTTGAAGAAAATGAGTTTGTAATGATGAACTGCCGATACCTAAACAAGGCCTTCTTTCAAGAGAAGTCGCCTCAATTAGCTGAAATGATCACTCATTTTCAACTGGAGCAGTTGGTCTACTGTCAGCATGACATAGATATTGACTTATGTACAGAGTTTTACGTAAATTTGACTTGCATTGACTCATATAACAATTTGTATGAGTCTCGAGTTGCTGGTGTTCCTATTCCTTTCTCAATCATGGGTTTAGCTGGGTTCCTACAGTGTAAAGCGTCAAATAATGTATCTACTTACATTCTCACTGTTGTTGAACCATTAGAGTTTCCTGGAGTCACCATCGATCATATACATATGCATTATTTTAGAAGACACAGGAATGAGTCGGAGCGTCTTTTTGAAGCTAAACCCATGAGACCGTTTTGCCATGTCTTGTATAAGATCGTCATAGAGTGCATCTTGCCCATCGTCACTAAGGGGAGGTCTAGGATCAGACTCCCACATTTGGTGATGATGTACGCTTTGGAGAGGAGGTTAGACATCGATGTCTCCCTACAGGTTTTTAGTGCCATTTGCCATTCTTCCCAGAGTGTTAATGGGAAAATATATATGCCCTTCTGCCACATCCTGACCGAGTTTCTCCATTTACGTTTTGGTATTCATGTGGGTAGCGGTCAGGTTAGACACCTGTCCAAGCATTATGACCAGATAGGTACACGACAGTTATCCTTGGCAGGCATCGAGTGTCGGCAGGGGGAGTTTGTTTGGAGACAGCATCCCGAGTCATCGAGCTCAGATGAGGAGCCTGGCGAGCTGGATACACGGGCAGAGTTCACCCAGCTTCGATCTGATGTCCACAGGCTTCAGGAGGATGTTCATAGCATCCGGTAGGATATTCATAGAGTACAACAGACTGTGCAGAGGATGGAGACGGCAGTTGATAGGATTACCAGCCGCCAGGATGGCATGTACGAGATGTTGCGACAGTGGCATCTCGCTTCTCAGGCTCCTCCTCCTCCTCCTCCAGGCGGTGACGATCATATGTTCTTTTGACCAGATGATGCAGTTTTTGGGAGCTGTTCAGTGTTGAGAGGATTATTACCATTTGATGTTTTTATATATACCTCTCAAACACTTCTCATTCTGATGATATATTGTTTGGATGACTTTGGGCTCTAGCCCATGCTACTCTTTCATATGTTTGTTTCATGACAGCTTTTATATTTTTCTTATTCTGATGTATAATACAATCTATGACAATGCTATGTCATGCTTTGATCTTAACTTGCTTCATTCTACTCCTTGATACATGAGTTTGTTATTGTTGATGATACATGTTATGCTATAATTTTCAAGTCGGTAGTCTTTATATTTTCATTTTCTATCTTGAAATGATATATTGGTTGGTATTAAATATCATGTGTTTCTAAATAAAAGCATAAAGAGAGTTGTCTTGATTATCTAGGGTTGAGAGGTAAAGAGGGGGAGTTTTGTCAAAATAAAAATATCGTTATGAAAGGGGAGGTTTACAATTCATTCTATATGTCAAATGGAGGTAAATGAATTTGGCAAATATAGGAAATCATGGTTGGATTTCAAAATTGATACAAACATGACACTATTTGAGGAATTTAGGGTTTGTACCAAAAGACAAGCACGGTTGGTGTTTTTCATGAACCAATATTTTTCTAGGTAGGGAATACCTTAACAATCGTGTTTGCAAAGTTTTATATTTTTTTGGATTTTCTAGATTTTTTATGCATTTCTGAATTTCGACTGGAAATTCTGAAACTGGCATATCAGTCGACTGGTAGGATCGCAGTTGACTAGGAGTGTGGACAGTATGTGTTTTTATGATTTCTGAGGGGCTTTTCAGAAATATGGTTACTTTCACTTGGCACCAGGGCTAGGGTTGCTTGGGGCAATCATTTTGATGGTGTCAAAGGGAGAGAAATGTGTGTGTTAAGTTACGTAAGGTGAGGTCAAAATCTAACTTGGTTTTGTTGGATTGTGAAACTTTAGAGTTAAGATGGGAAAACATAACTTGGATTAGCAATAAGAATTGAAAGTTGGGAGAAAGCAAAGGTTAAGGGGGAGGTTGCCTCTTGTGTATTATGCTTTAATAGTTTTTGCTATTATTATTTCTATATATTTACCTAACTTAACATAAAGTCACACATCAAATAGGGGGAGATTGTTGGGGCAATCGACCTTAACATGATGTAATGCTCGCTTTTTTTTTCATAAAGCGGCGATACGCTAACATACTTAGGGGCATGTGAACATCGTAAGGCAATGGAATACTTAAATCTTACACATACATGCACCTAACTATCCTTCCTAACATGGTGACAGGGAACTTAGCATAATAACATCATACTTAACATCATATCATACTTAACATCATATCATAAAGTCACATAAGTCATTCATTAAACACATAAGTAGCAAACGTAAAGTTTTAGCAAAAGACTTGTAAATATATCTCTTACTTAGCCAAGTCACTACCACACACATACTCCTGTCCCTCCTACTGCTTCCCCTATTGTCCCCTTGCTTGATCTGCGGTATAAGGAAATAAGACTATAAGCACATAGGCTTAGTAAGACTCTTTCCTCACTAAAACCATTCGTCACTTAAACATAAGCACACAAAACATTAACATAACTTGGTACTTGGCATGAATTATAAGCATAAGACATCAACCATCCTTAACATGGCATACATATAAACATAAAGCATATTTAACCTGGCATGATACATGGCATACATATAAACATAAAACATATTTAACATGGCATGATACATAACCTAAACCATATGCATATTCTTAACATAAACTTAAGTATAAAACATTTACTATCATGCATCATTCTTAACATAAGACATGGGCGTAAAACGTATTCTATCATGGCATGATGCATAACATGAATGAATGCATGAGTCGAATGCATATACATAAGGATGCTTACTTTTAAAATCATACTTCTAAATACTTAAACATAATCATAACATCATTGGGGTCCCCGGCTTGTACCACATACATACATCATAAGCGCGCATCCCTAAGTAAATACGAGGAAGCGAGCCCCGACTTACTAGGGTAAGGACAGCATAGTCGGTAGTCCCAGAACCGGGGCGTTCTTAAGGTGCCCATCCCTGTTGCACAGCTTCGGTAGTGCCAGAACCGTGGACAGCAGAGTCGGTAGTCCAAAACCGGGGCGTTCTTAAGGTGCCCATCCCTTGGACCCATACTTCGGTCCGGTACAAGCCCATTCATAATGTAAAGTAACTTCACATGCTTCATTATTCATGGGACATTCATAGCATATTTAAACATAGCATAAACTTGTTACATGAAGCATGACATAAATCATACACGACCTTTCATCGTTCATACTTAATGCATAGCATCATGATGCCCTAAGGCATAAGCATTATCTTCATTCATAAACATAGCATGCTTACGTAAACATCATTCTTGTTCATAGTGCTTGCATAATCATGGAACATAAGGTAAGCATTTCATTGTATTCATATAACATGACATATTTATATAGACCATCATCCTAATTCATAGAGCTTGCATGATCATGATACATAAAATAAACATTGCATTATATTCATAAAACATGACATAATTACATAAACCATTCTCCTAATTCATCTAACTTGCATGATCATGATACATAAGATAAGCATTGCATCACATACATAAGTATAATATTTATCACAAGCAAGCATGGGTAGAACTCCTATAAACATGCTACTTACTATCTAAGAGCATGGCATAGAACATAAGACATTCATGAATAAACCTTACTATGCATGACATCTAACATAAACATATCAAACATGAACTATAACACCTAAGGTTAGGGTTAAAGGTAACATAACTTCTACCACATGCTTGAACCTATATATCATAATAAGCCATAAACCATCATTCTTGAAACCCTAACTCCACCTAAACCCCATTTACATGGCTTGGCCGAAACTTGTAAGGGAAGGGTTCAACCATTCAAATGACATGTAAGGTAGCATAAGGTAAATAAAAGACCATACATTACTTATTAAGTCATAGGAAGCTATTAGGGCTCATGTTTAGAGTTAACCCTAACTCCTAGCCCCTCTTCATGGGGTTGGCCGAAACATACAAGGGCCATGGGTGTATGAATAAATTCATAAAATTTCCAATCAATCATCTAACACCTTCCATACCATACCATAAGAGCCATTGGAACCCTTATTAGAGGTAAGCCCTAACTCCTTGCCCTAGGACCCTTCTTGGCCGAAACTTTTAGGGTCACAAGGCCTTGTGAAAATTCACATAGACCACCCTCAACCTTTCTTGTATCATGAAGATACACAAAATACATATTTGGAGGTTTAGATCCAACCCTAACCATGGATTCATGGTGTTGGCGGAACCCTAAAGGATACTAGGGTACTCCAAAAATTCTCCAAATCATCTTTTAACCTATATTCATCATAAGAAAACATTAGAAATCATTAGTGAAATTTTTAACATCATCTTGGACCCAAAACCTACGGTGGCCGAATGTCTTAGGGGTCCAAACCATGGTTTTTTCCACATCAAACCCAAACCAAACTTCATATTATGATAAACATCAGGAAAAACTATTATACCATAGGTGAGGGAGTCTTACCTTAGATTATCTTAGTTTTAGACCTTAGATAGGGAAGAAGATGAAGATCTTGTTGTCTCTTGGCCACCCCCTAGCCTTTGTAACCTTGTAAAAGCCTTGGATCTTGGAAGAGAGACCTTCTTGTGAAGCTTTTCCAAAGGGAACCTCCTCCCTGAGGTTTCGGCTAGAATGAGGAAGGAAGAGGAAGAAGGGTGGACTTGGTGGAAGAAGCAAAGTAACTCCAATGCCACCTCTTTAAACCACATTAAGGAGGGCAAGTGAAGAGTCATGGTGGATGACTCTTCATTTTCCCTAAGTCTTAACCAAAATCCACTTCATCCTCTACTAGCACTCCCTTGCTAGGTGAATTGGTTAGTGCATGCATGGTCAAGAGGTCCAAGGGTCAATCCTTGGTGCATGCATTTTATTTTTATTTTTATTTTCATTTTATTCCTATTATTTCGAAAATTCCCCTAAAAATCCCCATAATTATGCTAATATTCCTAATTAAAATCATTTATATTTATATTAAATTTTTGCCTAAAATCTACCAATAATCCTGTACTAGAAAGCCCATATAAGGCCCATTAGTACTTAGTTTCTCCATTTAAATGAGAAATCATGGATTTCTAGGCTAAGGTTCGTACTAATATCTCTAGGTCCCTCGAAAAAATTATCTAGACATAATCTATATTTTAAAGAAAATATTGAGAGAATTTTCCGGGTCGTTACAATCCCACATACCTCGTGAAAGTTCATCCTCGAACTTAGAATAGCTCCGGGTACTTGCGTCTCATCTCGTCCTCGCATTTCCAGGTTGCTTCCTCGAACCGCTGACTTTGCCATAAAACCTTGACTAAGGGCACCTCCTTGCTCCTTAGCTTTTTGATTTCCCGATCCAAGATCTGAATAGGTCGGCTTTCAAAACTTAGGTCTTCCTGAACTTGTACTTTCTGTGGCTCGATCACTTGATCTGTGTTTAGAATACAGTTCTTGAGTAATGACACATGAAACACGTTATGGATAGTCGACATCTCTTGAGGCAGCTCTAGTTCATATGCCACCTTGCCAACTCTTTTCAGAATCGGGTACGGCCCCACATATCGCGGACTTAGTTTTTCTTTCTTCCCAAATCTTGTTACCCCTTTCATAGGAGCCACTTTGAGAAATACCAGATCTCCAACCTCAAATTCCAGTGACCTACGCCGAACATCCGCATAACTCTTCTGCCGGCTCTGAGCAGCTTCAATCCGTTGTCGAATGTTCTGGATAGCTCGGGTGGTGTCGTTGATGAGATTCGTCGTGAGCCCCATTTCCTTCTTTTCACCACCTTCGTACCAACAAATTGGAGACCTACATCTCCTCCCGTACAAAGCTTCATAGGGTGTCATTCCGATAGTAGCTTGGTAGCTATTATTGTAAGCGAATTCCGCTAAACATAGATATCGGCACCAACTTCCTTTGAAATCCAGGGCACAAGCTCTCAACATATCCTCCAATACTTGATTCACTCGTTCCGTTTGCCCGTCAGTCTGAGGGTGAAAAGCAGTACTGAACCGCAGTTTAGTGCCAAGAGACTTCTGGATGCATTCCCAAAAATGTGAGGTAAAGCGACCATCCCTATCAGAGGTGATAGTCTTGGGAACTCCATGGAGTCTAATTATCTCCCTAGCATATAATTGAGCTAGTTGCTCAATCGAATAAGTCATCTTGACTGCTAGGAAGTGAGCAGACTTTGTCAACCTGTCCATAATTACCCATATCGCATCATATCCATTTGTAGTCCTGGGAAGTCCTGAAATGAAATCCATAGAGATATCTTCCCATTTCCACTCCGGAATCGGAGTGGCTGTAGAACTCCGCCGGGTCGCTGGTGTTCTGCTTTCACTCTTTGGCAAGTCAGGCAAGTACTCACATGCTGAGCCACATCCCTCTTCATGCCGGACCACCAAAATTTCTCCTTCAGATCCTGATACATTTTGGTAGATCCTGGATGCATCGAATAAGGGGTTTCGTGAGCTTCCGCTAATATCTTTCTCCGCAGCTCCAGATCATTAGGGATACATAGACGATCCCTAAGGTATAGTACTCCCCCGTCGGCGATACGAAAACCATCGCCCTTCCCTTCTAGGATCTCCTGTTTGATTCTCTGAAGACTCGAATCACAATTTTGTTTCTCCAATATGTCCTCAAATAGCACCGGTGCTAGTGTCATAGTGGAAAGCCGTCCGGAGATGACCTCGACTCCAAAATTAACAATTTCTCTCTCGAGTGGCCGGGGTAATATAGACACGGACATCAAAGTGGCATTTAACTTCCGGCTGAGTGCATCGGCCACTTTGTTTGCCTTCCCTGGATGGTAGAAGATCTCGCAATCGTAGTCCTTTACCAACTCAAGCCATCGGCGTTGTCGCATATTCAAGTCTTTCTGAGTGAAGAAGTATCGCAGACTCTGGTGGTCTGTATAGATCCTACACTGTGCTCCATACAGATAATGCCTCCATATCTTAAGAGCGAAAACCACCGCAGCCAATTCCAGATCGTGAGTGGGGTAGTTCTGCTCATGTTCCTTGAGTTGCCTAGAGGCATAAGCAATGACCTTACCACTCTGCATAAGTACAGCTCCAAGTCCTAGCTTGGAAGCATCGCTGTATATATCGAAGTTCTGATTACTTTCCGGAAGGGTGAGAATTGGAGCACTGGTAAGTCTCCTTTTTAGTTCCAAGAAACTTCTTTCGCAGTTCTCCGTCCACTCGTACTTTTTATCTTTCCGGGTGAGAGCCGTTAGAGGAGCCGCAATTCTCGCGAAGTCCTCCACAAATTTCCGATAATAGCCTGCCAGTCCGAGAAAGCTTCTGATTTCATTGGTGTTCTTTGGCCGGCTCCAGTTATTCACAGCTTCAATCTTGGTTGGGTCCACCATAACTCCATCTTTGGAAATGATATGGCCCAGAAATCCCACTTGGTCGAGCCAGAACTCACATTTGGAAAATTTCGCATACAGTTGCTTTTCCCGAAGAATCTGTAATACTATCTTCAGGTGCTCGGCATGCTCTTCCTGGGTCCTCGAATAAATAAGGATATCGTCGATGAAGACGATCACAAATTTGTCGAGAAAAGACGAGAATACCCGATTCATAAGGTCCATAAACATAGCAGGAGCATTTGTCACGCCGAAGGGCATAACCACAAATTCAAAATGCCCGTACCTTGTTCGGAAGGCCGTCTTCGGAATATCCTCCTGTTTTACTCTAACTTGATGATAACCAGACCTCAAATCAATTTTCGAGAAAACAGTGGCTCCCTTTAATTGGTCAAACAGGTCATCTATCCTCGGAAGGGGATACCTGTTCTTGATCGTTACATTGTTCAGTGCTCGATAATCTATACACATCCGCATAGATCCGTCTTTCTTCTTCACAAACAGTACCGGAGCCCCCCAAGGGGAATGACTAGGGCGAATAAATCCCTTGTCAAGCAACTCCTGTAATTGTTCTTGAAGCTCCTTCAATTCAACCGGCGCCATACGGTAGGGTGCCTTAGAGATCGGGTCGGTACCAGGTACCAATTCGATCTCGAATTCCACCTCTCTATCCGGGGCTAATCCTGGTAATTCATCTGGAAATACCTCTGGGTAATCGGATACAACCCTGACATCTCCTAGCTTCTGATTCTTCACTTGACTGGCGTCAACCACATATGCTAGAAACCCAGTATATCCTTTGTCTAACATCTTTTGTGCTTGGAGAATTGATAAGAATTTCCTTGTTCTTGTTCTTGGCTCTCCGATGAATTCAAACTTAGAATCTGCCTCAGGTCGAAAGACCACCTTTCGCCTACGGCACTCGATAGAGGCACCGTATTTGTCCAGAAAATCCATTCCCATTATAACGTCATAATCTTGCATGTCGAGTACTATCAGATCGCAGTAGAGTTCCCTTCCTGCGATTCCGACAGGCACCGCACGCAGTACATGGGTGGACGTCATTATTTCTCCCGAAGGCAGAGCCGTTAAGAACTTGTAGTCTAACACTTGCGGAATCATATCTATCTTCTTGATATATGGCACAGAAATGAACGAGTGCGTTGCCCCAGTATCAAATAATGCAGTAGCGTACTGACTGAAAATAAGTATCTGACCTGTGACAACGGTAGAAGCTCCCGCAGCGTCCTCCTTGGTAACCGAGAAAACCCTAGCATTCGTCATAGTTGGTGGGGCCTCCAGCATTGGGGTACCTTCCAGCTCAGCTTGCATATAGTGTAGTTTCGCTGGAGCACCTTGGTGCTGGACGAATTGTTGGGGAAGGGCCTGGTTCCTGGTAGGACAATAAGCCGCCATATGCCCTTCCACTCCACAGGTGAAACACCGGTTCGTACCTTTACGGCATTCCCCGGAGTGCCCTTTTCCGCATGTCGCGCACAGGGAGGGCTTGGCCTGTTTATTTGCTGGGCCCCCTTGGGGGTTGTTCCATGGCTTCCTTTACCACCTTGGTCTCCCTTCCAGTTAGTATTGGCACTCTGGGGTTTTTGCCCTCCTGAGCGAGGATGAAAGGAAAATATCAAGGGTAATGAAAGAAAGAATCGAGAATCCCGGAGTGAACTTGATCCTTACTTTCATTTAGTGCCTTCCTTTGCTGATTGATATTGTTTAGATAGTGCTCAGTGAGTAGGGCGCTACTAAACAGCTCCTCAGCGGTCTGCGGTCTGTTAACTCCGCCGGCCACATTCAGAGCTATTTCGGCCGCAACATCTTCAGCATAAGTCGAACCCTTTCTTTTTCGGTGCGGACCAGCTCGGGGCATAGACGAGCCAGTCGATTGAATTTCTTCACGGCTTCATTAACCGAGAGGTCGCCCTGTCGGAATTCCGTGAACTCATCGTAATGTTTGTTTGTGACACGCAGGTTGAAGAATTCTTCAAAGAATTCCGACTCGAAATCTGACCACGTCATCTGGTTCACCTGTCTTTTAGCCTTGACCCTTTCCCACCACATTCTGGCATCCCCAGAAAGGCAGAATGATGCGCACTTGATCTTCTCATGCTCCGGCCAATCTAGCAGCTCCAGTGTACTTTCCACCGTCTTGAACCACGCTTGGGCATCCCATGGTTCGCCAGTACCCGAGAAATTTTCCGATTTCAGCCTCAACCACTGGATCAGGTAAGCCTCTTGTCGTGCTACAGTGGTCGAGCCTGTCAGCGGGGTCTGCATAACTGTGGGCGCTACGGGTATAGCAGTCTGATTCACTGGGGGAGTAGTGGAATTTTCTTGCTGATTCACCAAGGTATTAATGGTTTGCTGCTGCTCAGTAACTTGACGCTGGAGCTGGGTCACTAATTGCATCAGGTCAGGTGATGGAGTTGTCTCGTTAAGTCGGTTACTCTGTCTTCTGGCCATGTTTTTCTTCACCAAAGACAAATGTGGATAATATGAGTTATTGTTATTCCTACCCCCATATTAAATTCTAAATTATTTGATTCATAAAAGGAAATATCGTTCATAGTCACATATCCTAAGGTACTTTTCATCATAAAACATCATTCATACTTGCATATTCTAGAATCATAGGTATCATCTATACTGGCAACTTCTAGAATCATTAGAGAACATAAGGTATGCATAGAGGTACTTACTTGGAAGCGGCAGGAAGAGGACTTGATGTGTGTGTAGTGAGATGGTAACGACTCTGATACCAACCTGTAACGCCCGCTTTTTTTTTTCATAAAGCGGCGTTACGCTAACATACTTAGGGGCATGTGAACATCGTAAGGCAGCGGAATACTTAAATCTTACACATACATGCACCTAACTATCCTTCCTAACATGGTGACAGGGAACTTAGCATAATAACATCATACTTAACATCATATCATAAAGTCACATAAGTCATTCATTAAGCACATAAGTAGCAAACGTAAAGTTTTAGCAAAAGACTTGTAAATATATCTCTTTCTTGGCCAAGTCACTACCACACACATACTCTTGTCCCTCCTGCTGCTTCCCCTATTGTCCTCTTGCTTGATCTGCGGTATAAGGAAATAAGACTATAAGCACATAGGCTTAGTAAGACTCTTTCCTACTCACTAAAACCATTCGTCACTTAAACATAAGCACACAAAACATTAACATAACTTGGTACTTGGCATGAATCATAAGCATAAGACATCAACCATCCTTAACATGGCATGATACTGCATACATATAAACATAAAGGCATATATCATATTACATGGCATATACATACATATAACATAAACATATTAACATGATACATAAACATAAAATAAACATGGCATGATACATGGCATACATATAAACATAAAACATATTTAACATGGCATGATACATAACCTAAACCATAGGCATATTCTTAACATAAACTTAAGCATAAAACATTTACTATCATGCATCATTCTTAACATAAGACATGGGCGTAAAACATATTCTATCATGGCATGATGCATAACATGAATGAATGCATGAGTCGAATGCATATACATAAGGATGCTTACTTTTAAAATCATACTTTTAAATACTTAAACATAATCATAACATCATTGGGGTCCCCGGCTTGTACCACATACATACATCATAAGCGCGCATCCCTAAGTAAATACGAGGTAGCGAGCCCCGACCTACTAGGGTAAGGACAGCATAGTCGGTAGTCCCAGAACCGGGGCGTTCTTAAGGTGCTCATCCCTGTTGCACAGCTTCGGTAGTGCCAGAACCATGGACAGCATAGTCGGTAGTCCAAAACCGGGGCGTTCTTAAGGTGCCCATCCTTGGACCCATACTTCGGTCCGGTACAAGCCCATTCATAAAGTAAAGTAACTTCACATGCTTCATTATTCATGGGACATTCATAGCATATTTAAACATAGCATAAACTTGTTACATGAAGCATGACATAAATCATACTTGACCTTTCATCGTTCATACTTAATGCATAGCATCATGATGCCCTAAGGCATAAGCATTATCTTCATTCATAAACATAGCATGCTTACGTAAACATCATTCTTGTTCATAGTGCTTGCATAATCATGGTACATAAGGTAAGCATTTCATTGTATTCATAGAACATGACATATTTACATAGACCATCATCCTAATTCATAGAGCTTGCATGATCATGATACATAAAATAAACATTGCATTATATTCATAAAACATGACATAATTACATAGACCATTCTCCTAATTCATCTAACTTGCATGATCATGATACATAAGATAAGCATTGCATCACATACATAAGTATAATATTTATCACAAGCATGCATGGGTAGAACTCCTATAAACATGCTACTTACTATCTAAGAGCATGGCATAGAACATAAGACATTCATGAATAAACCTTACTAAGCATGGCATCTAACATAAACATATCAAACATGAACTATAACACCTAAGGTTAGGGTTAAAGGTAACATAACTTCTACCACATGCTTGAACCTATATATCATAATAAGCCATAAACCATCATTCTTGAACCCCTAACTCCACCTAAACCCCATTTACATGGCTTGGCCGAAACTTGTAAGGGAAGGGTTCAACCATTCAAATGACATGTAAGGTAGCATAAGGTAAATAGAAGACCATACATTACTTATAAAGTCATAGGAAGCTATTAGGGCTCATGTTTAGGGTTAACCCTAACTCCTAGCCCTTCTTCATGGGGTTGGCCGAAACATACAAGGGCCATGGGTGTATGAATAAATTCATAAAATTTCCAATCAATCATCTAACACCTTCCATACCATACCATAAGAGCCATTGGAACCCTTATTGGAGTAAGCCCTAACTCCTTGCCTAGGACCCTTCTTGGCCGAAACATTTAGGGTCTCTAGGCCTGTGAAAATTCACATAACACCCTCAACCTCCTTGTATCATGAGGGTATACAAACATACACTTGAAGGTTAAATCCAACCCTAACCATGGGCTCATGGTGGTGGCCGAAAACCCTAAGGGTACTAGGGTACTCCAAAAATTCTCCAAATCATATTTTTAACCTATATTCATCATGAGAAAACATTAGAAAGCTTGAGCGAAATTTTTAACATCATCTTGGACCCAAAAACCATGGTGGCCGAAAGTCCTAGGGGTCCAAATCATGATTTTCTCAACATCAAACCCAAACCAAACTTCGTATTATGATAAATATCAAAAGAACTATTATACCATAGGTGAGGGAGTCTTACCTTAGATTATCTTAGTTTTAGACCTTAGATAGGGAAGAAGATGAAGATCTTGTTATCTCTTGACCACCCCTAGCCTTTGTAACCTTGTAAAAGCCTTGGATCTTGGAAGAGAGACCTTCTTGTGAAGCTTTTCCAAAGGGAACCTCCTCCTTGAGGTTTCGGCTAGAATGAGGAAGGAAGAGGAAGAAGGGTGGACTTGGTGGAAGAAGCAAAGTAACTCCCATGCCACCTCTTTAAACCACATTAAGGAGGGCAAGTGAAGAGTCATGGTGGACGACTCTTCATTTTCCCTAAGCCTTAACCAAAATCCACTTCATTCCCTCATAGCACTCCCTTGCTAGGTGAATTGGTTAGTGCATGCATGGTGGTACAAGAGGTCCAAGGTTCAATCCTTGGTGCATGCACCCATTTCCATTTTTTTTATTTTATTTTTATTTTATTTCAAAAATTCCCCTAAAACTCACCCATAATCATGCTAGTATCCCTAGTTAAAATCCATTTATTTTTATATTAAATTCTACCTAGAATTCACCAATAATCATGGTACTAGGAAGCCCCTATAAGGCCCATTAGTACTTAGTTTTTCTCAATTTAAATGAGAAAAACATGGATTTCTAGGCTAAGGTTTGTACTAATATTTCTAGGTCCCTCGGAAAATTATCTAGACATGCTAATTATTTTAAAGAAAATATTTAAGAAAATTTTCCGGGTCGTTACACTAAGTGTGTTTCCTTAGCACAGGTTTGGTATCTAGCACACATTCCTACAGCAAAAAGGATATCAGGTCTGCTGGCTGTAAGGTACAGTAAACTTCCAATCATACTTCTATAGAGTTTAAGGTCTACTGGTTTACCATCAGGGTCACTATCTATTTTTATATTTGTGGCCATGGGGGTACTTATGCTTTTGGAGTTATCCATTTTAAATTTCTTTATTAACTCCTTAGCATATTTAGATTGATGGGCATAGTTTCCATCCCTAGTTTGTTTAATTTATAACCCTAGAAAGAAGTTGAGCTCACCAACTAAGCTCATTTCAAATTCATTTTCCATTATTTTAACAAATTCTTTTCGGAAGTTTGAGTTGGTGGACCCAAAGATTATGTCATCGACGTAGATTTGGGCAATAAAGATTTCTTTTCCTAAGGTTTTAATAAATAAGGTCGAGTCAATTTGTCCTTGTTTAAATTCTTTAAAAATTAGGTAGGATGATAAGCATTCATACCAGGCCCTAGGTGCTTGTTTTAGTCCATAAAGTGCTTTTGTGAGTTTGTAAACATGGTCAGATCTTTCTAAGTCCTCAAAACTAGGGGGTTGCCCTACATAAACTTCTTCCTTAATAAACCCATTTTGAAAAGTTGACTTTACATCCATTTGATAGAGTTTAAATCCTTTATGGGATGCAAAGGCTAACAGCATCCTAATGGACTCAAGTCTAGCTACCGGGGCATAGGTTTCGTCATAATCTAACCCTTGTACGTGACTGAATCCTTTTGCTACTAAGCGGGCTTTATTTCTGACTATTTCTCTTTGATCATTTAGTTTGTTCCTAAAAACCCACTTAGTGTCAATGATGGATTTACCCTCAGGTTTAGGTACTAGTTCCCAGACTTGGTTCCTCTCAAATTGGGCTAACTCTTCTTGCATAGCTATTATCCAATCAGAATCAGGTAGGGCTTCCTCTATAGTCTTAGGTTCCATTTTTGAAATCATTGCTATCTAACTAAGGTTTCTATAGGAAGACCTAGTTCTGACTGCTAGAGTTGAATCACCCACAATTTGATCAGTTGGGTGGCTAAGTCTGGGTTTCTTGGTTTTTCTGGAACTTGGTTCAGCCTCAAGTCTGGCTGGTCGATTTGGTTCAATATTTGATTCAACATTTGGTTCACCATTCAGTTCAATAGTTGGTTCAATAGTTGGTTCAATAGTTTGTTCAATTGACTCACTAGTTGGTTCAATAGTTAGTTCATTTAAGGGTTCAATTAAATGTTCAACAATTTGTTCATTATCTTCTTGATCAGTATTTGATGAAGTTAGATCTGGAATATCAGATTTTGAGTTGATATCTTCATCAAATATTAGATTTGTTGTTTCTTCAATTTTCTTAGTTTGTTTGTTGTAGACCCTATAGGCTCTGCTTGTTGTTGAATATCCTAGGAAGATGCCTGGGGTTGACTTAGACTGGAATTTACCTAGATTGCCCTTGGTGTTTAGGATATGGACTTTGCACCTAAAGACCCTTAGGTAGTTTAGGTTAGGAAGTCTATGGTAGTATAATTCATAGGGTGTTTTATTGTGTCGTTTGTTAATTAGTACTCTATTTTGGATGTAGCAAGTCGTACTAATTGCTTCTACCCAATATTGGTTAGCTAGGTTAAATTCATTGAGCATAGCCCTAGCGGCTTCCTGTAGGGTTCAATTTTTCCGTTCAACTATCCCATTTTGCTGGGGGGTTCTAGGACACAAAAATTCGTGTATATACCCATTTACCTTGCAAAATTCCTCGAATCGTTGATTTTCAAATTCTCCCACGTGGTCACTCCTAAGTCTTTTGATTTTGGTATCGTTTTGATTCTCAATAACTTACAACAATCATTGAATAGGTTTAGGGTTTCATCTTTGGTCTTTAGAAACCTAACCCAGGTAAACCTAGAGTAATCATCAACTATTACTAAGCAGTACCGGTTTCCGCTTAGTGAATTGGCTCCATGGGAATCAAATAGGTCAAGATGTAGGAGCTCAAGTGTGGTTTGAGTTAGATCAGACTGAATAAGTTTGTTATTAGATCTGGTTTATTTACCTTGATTACATGATTCACATATTAAGTTTTCATGATTTTTAATTTTAGGGATACCTTTAATTAGGCTAACTTGGGTGATTTTTGAAATTATTCTTAAATTAGTGTGACCTAATCTTCTATGCCAGAGGTTTGATTGTTCTAACTGAGTTAACATACATTTAGGTACCAGTGGTAGGTTTATAGTGTAAACATTATTTTTCCTAGTGCCCTTAAGTATGATTTCTGAGTCTTTCAAGTTTCTAATCAGGCAGTTAGAGTTGGTAAAAGTAACTACATAACCAGTGTCGCATAATTGACTTATGCTAAGCAAGTTAAATTTAAAATCTTCAACCAAAACAACTTTCTTAATAACAAAGTCAGATTTAAGTTCAATGTTACCTGACCCAATCACCTTGAGTGTAGCATTGTTGCCAAATGCTACTGAGCCTAGGTTTTTGAACTTGAGTTTGGTGAATTTCAATTCATCCCCAGTCATGTGTCTGGAGCATCCGCTATCCAACATCCATTGGTCCAAATCTTTATGTTCCTACACATAAAGAGTTTTGTTGATTTGGATCCAATTAGAATCAGGAATAGCCTAAATTGATTTTCTCAACCTAGTCTTTCTCACCCAATCTAGAATTGTCAATCACGTTTGCCTTATGGGTTTTTGTGAGATAGGTTTTGATAGTATTATTTTGAAAAATTATGATTTATTTTGAAAGACTTAAATTAATTTTGAAAATAGTTGATTTTGAGTTTTAATAAAATGTTTGAATCTATAATAAACTGAAATTTGTGTTAGATTCGAATTTTACAAAGAATAATTTGAATTTGAATTTCAAAAATTGGCTTCCAGGTCATGGCGAGGCACTAGGCCTTCTTTGGTCGTAGCCATATTGGATCATCAACCCTTTCCTTGACAAAGCCTTTTAAAGAAATTTCATTTTCAAAATTATTTCTTGAAAAATTCTGGTCTAACTAGTTTGGGTCTTGGATCGGTAGCTTCGGCTAGTTTCACCAATCTAAAGAGACCAAATAGAGTATACTTGACCTTATTATAAGAGGCTTCCCTAACGTACTATCATCTCACCGCCACCCAATACTATGTTGTTCAAATTTCAGTAAAGTTGGTTCAGTCCTTAAACTAACCAGTCCTAATTCTAAGCATGGTAAATTGCAGAAATTAAATAAACAAACAATCATGCAATTTGAAAATAGGAATTGAAATTTATCTAACTATAAATATTATTTTTAATTTGGCTCCCCATGGACTAAAGCCACGATAATGGTTTGGCAAGATGTGAATTTTGTCCTTGGGGATCCAATACTCATTTGATCCAGTTTGTTTGTTCAGGTACAGTTTGGGTACCCATGCCTGAATTTTAGGTCTGGATTGGTTCAGTACAGCATAGTATGATCTTTGTCTAGACTTGGTTCTATAGCTTAATCCGGATCGATTTAGAACCGACTTCTATTTTCCAAGAATCATGTCAAGACCCTTGGAACCAGAAGTGAACCGTTATAAGGCTTCTCTTAGGTCCTTGACTTGAGTTTTCAAGGAGGAGTTCTCTTTCTCAAGTTTTTCAACTTGAGTAGAGGTTCCTTCTTAAACCTTCTCAGTTAAGGATCTAGAGTCAGCTCCCTCTTTCAGGAGTTTTACTTCCTGTCGAAGAGATTCGACTCGTAGTTTAGCTTTCACCAAATCTCGAGAAAGATACGCAATTAATTCATTTAACTGATTTCTAGTAAAACCACTTACAGTTATTTCTCCATCCTCTGAAAATGTAAGTTTGTCGTCGTCCGGCTCCAATTCTGACTCGGTCTCGATTTCTTCTGAGGCGGTTAGTGCTAGCAGGTTTGACTGTGGGATCTCTTCTTCTTCGGAGGAGGAGGACTCGTCCCACGTTGCTTGAAGTGTCTTCTTCTTTCTTGTCTTCTTTGTTTCCTTCAGATTGGGGCATTCAGACTTGTAGTGACCCTTCTTCTTGCACTCGTAACAGGTCATGTTTGGTTTGTTCTTTTCATTTGAGGGTTCAGCTGGTTCTTCCTTTCTTCGGTTGGCTTTCCTTCTGTTGGTCTGGTTCTTTAGTTCTTTGTAGTAGTCCCGGACTAGCCGAACCAGCTTCGGTCTATTTCCCTCGCTGTCTTCTGAGTCTGAGTCTCAATCAGACTCGGGTGCAGGTTGAGGCTTCTTCTTGGTTGTCTTTCCAGCTTTACTTGCAATAAAAGCAATGCCTTTCTCGGCCAGATTGCAGTTAGTCTGTTCATGTAATTCGAGTTCAGAAAATAGTTCATCTAACTTGATTTTAGAAAGATCCCTTGAAACTTTGTACACATCTACCATCGATGCCCACAAAGTGTTTCTTGGGAAAGCGTTAAGGGTGTACCATATCAGGTCACGGTTTTCTACCTTGTGACCGATAGTGTGTAGACCGTTCATCAGCTCCTGAATTCTGGCGTGGAGCTGAGCTACAGATTCACTGTCGTTCATCTTGATGGTGTACAGCTTGTTCAGAAGAAGGTCCCTCTTGCTGATTCGTGTGTCGGAGGTTCCTTCGTGTAATTCAATCATCTTACCCCATAGTTCTTTTGTGTTGTTGAATGGACCCACCCGGTTCAGCTCCTCCTTAGTTAGGCCACATTGGAGTGTTTGGGTCGCTTTGGCATCAGCTTCAATTTTCTTTTTGAGGGCGGTATCCCATTCGGTGTAGGATTGTTGTACTTCGTCAGCATTCTTCGATATTTCCAGTCCGGACTGGATTATTATCCACATGTCCACCTGAGTTTTCAGGTGGATATCCATCCTACTCTTCCAGTAGGAGAAGTCCTCTCCACTAAAGTGCGGTGGTCTTGTGGTACTGAAGCCTTCTTGCATGGCCATTAAGTTTTTACTAAAAAAGACAGAGAAAAGAAAGAAAAAAATGTCCCAAGACTTGGTCTTGGATTAGCAGTGCGAGAAAAAAATAATTATCGAGTGGTGTTGCACCGGTCTCAATTAACGATAAAATTTCGAAGAAAAGAAATTAAAACAATTCGAAGAAAATCCAAAAAATTCTCAAATTGGTGGTTGCACCAAATTTGAGCTTCCCCGCTCTGATACCACTTGTTGGATCGAGAGAAAACGATAGAGGGGGTGAATATCATAAACTGTTTCGGATTTAGAGAGAGAGAATGCACAGCGAAAAATTAACACGAAAACCAAACGCGAACACAAGGATTTACTTGGTTCGGAGTCGTAGTCGGCTCCTACTCCAAGGCCCACGGTCCTTGACCGTTTACTGTGGGCAAAACTATAATTGCGCAAGTTCTTACAAGAAGTTGTACAGTAACAGTAATAGTGCAGTAAGAATACAATTAAACTAACTCTTCGTTACCGACGCCCGGTGTAGATCGTTCTTCGGTGCGTAGGGTCGTCGTCGACGCTCGAACCTCGAGATCAGAAGTTTCTGGAGCAGAGCGAATGAGCGAAGAGTACTGAGGCGTTGGAAAACTGTGTCGTGAAGCCTTGGGGGTCGAGCCCCTTATATAGTACACCTGCGGGCGCCCTCAACGTGTCACACGATCCGGCAAACTCTCGGTCAGCCTTTATCCCTTAGGATTGGGCTCGAAGTTTGACCGGGGTGCCCGGGACGCAGGGGGTGCCCGGGTTGACTTGGCCTGCTGGCTTCTCACTGAGTTACACTCCATCTCTTCGTTATCTTGAGCCCAGGGCGCCCAAGGCATCCGGGGCGCCCCGCCCAGTGAGCTTCCGAAGCGTATTCTTGCTCAACTCTTGTTTGGCTTTTACCTGGGGCGCCCGGGACCTTCCGGGCACCCAACCCAACTGCTGCTTCTTTCCTTTGAGGCGTCTTGAGATGCAGGCACTCGTTCCTTTGGTCCTGCATCCAGGGTTAGTACCAAACATGATAAAGCAAGTATGTTAGTGAGTCTTACCGCTGTAGCTGTCTTGGTTCTGACATTGGGTCTCCCAAAATAGAACCCTAGGTCGAACCGACGCCTACTGTTCCATCGACAGGGAACGCGTCCTCACCTACTCCTCTCAGGAGAATTTACCTATTGCCAACCGACTCCTCCAGTTGGACTTTTGCCCAGCAGTCCTTCGCCAGGTGCCTAGCTGTCCTTCACCAGGTCTTCAGTATCAGGCAGTCCTTCGCCTAGTGCCCAGCAGTCCTTCGCCAGGTCTTCGATTCAAAGCAGTCCCTCGTCTGGTGCCTAGTAGTCCTTCGCTAGGTCTTCGACTCCTAGCAGTCCTTCGCTAGGTGCCCAGCAGCCCTTCGCCAGGTCTTAGGGTTCCGATGCCTAGCAGTCCTTCGCTAGGACTTCAATCTGCACACTTAAGTAGCATGTTAGATAAACATAACATCTTAACTTTTGAACCCTTTGCCATTATCAAAACACAGGTTCGACTTGGGTGATTCGAAGCAGTCCCTCGTCTGGTGCCTAGTAGTCCTTCGCTAGGTCTTTGACTCCTAGCAGTTCTTCGCTAGGTGCCCAGCAGCCCTTCGCCAGGTCTTAGGGTTCCGATGCCTAGCAGTCCTTCGCTAGGACTTCAATCTGCACACTTAAGTAGCATGTTAGATAAACATAACATCTTAACTTTTGAACCCTTTGCCATTATCAAAACACAGGTTTGACTTGGGTGCTGTCTGCACCAACACACCTGAGTTTTCAGGTGGACTTCCATTCGACTCTTCCAGCAGGAAAAATCCTCCCCACTGAAGAGTGGTGGTCTGGCTGTACTAAAACCCTCTTGCATGGCCATTTTAGAAATTCTGAAAAATAAAACTAACAAAAATTTTTCCCAAGACTTGGTCTTGGATTAGCAGTGCGGGAAGAAGATATATAAAAAAAATTAATGAGTGGTGTTGCGCCAACCTCGATTAACGATAAAAGTTCGATTAAAAAAAATAAAAAATTTCGTAAAGATCCGAAAAATTCCCAAATTAGTGGTTGCACCAAATTTGAGCTACCCCGGTCTGATACCACTTATTGGATCGAGAAACACAATAGAGGGGGGGGGGTGAATATCGTGAAAACTTTTACGGATAAGACTTAAGAGAAAATACGCAGCAGAATTAAAAACAAAGCACAAGGGACACAGGTATTTTTTACTTGGTTCGGAGTCGTGGTCGGCTCCTACTCCAAGCCCCACGGTCCATAACCATTTACTGCGGGCAATTTTATAATAACGTAGAGATTTACAAAATTTGATACAATAGTCGTACAGTGAATAAATGAATACAATTTTTGTTATCGATGCCCGGTGTGGATCGTCCTTCGGAGTAGAGGGTCGTCATCGGCGCTGAAATGTCGAGATCGGAGTTTGCCGGAGCAGCGCGGTTGAACGAGAAGCTTAGAGGCATTGGAAAATTATTGTTCTGAAGCCTTGGGGTGGAGCCCCTTTTATAGTGCTCCTGGGGGCGCCTGGGACGCTGGGGGATGCCTGACACGTGCCTTCGGATCCGAGAACCTCTATCCGAAGCTTGGTCAGCGACTATCCCCTTCGAATCGACTTTGGAGCTGACTGGGGCGCTCGGGACCTCTCGGGCGCCCAGGTTGACTCGGTCCACTGGCTTCGTGGCTGATTTTTCTTTGACTCATCTTTGGCTTTGACCTTGGGTGCCCGGGACCTCCCGGGGGCCTAGCCCAGTGTTGTTTCAAAGCGATTCTTACTTAACTGCTTGTTTGGCTTTGACCTTGGGCACCCGGGACCTCTCGGGCGCCTAGCCCAGCTGCATGCCCCTCTCCTTTGGGGCATTCTGAGCTGCAGAAACACACTCCTTCGGTCCCTACATTCAAGGTTAGTACCAACACAAACTAGGCAAGAATATTAGTTAGTTTTTACAGCCGTAGTTGTCTTGGTTCTGACTTTGGGTCTCCCAAATGGAACCCTAGGTCGAACCGACGCCTACTGCTGCCTCGACGGGGAACGCATCCTCACCTACTCCTCTCAGGAGAGTTTACCTTTTGACGACCCGCTCCTCCGGTTGGACTTTTGCCAAGCAGCCCTTCGCTAGGTGCCTAGCAGCCCTTCGCCAGGTCTTCAATGCCTAGCAGCCCTTCGCTAGGTCTTCGATGCCTAGCAGCCCTTCGCCAGGTCTTCAATGCCTAGCAGCCCTTCGCCAGGTCTTCAATGCCTAGCAGCCCTTCGCCAGGTCTTCGATGCCTAGCAGCCCTTTACTAGGTGCCCAACAACCCTTCGCATGGACTTCTTTCTGCACACTCAGTGAACACATTAGACCTAAAATAACATCTTAACTCTTGAACCCTTTGCTATTATCAAAACCCAGGTTTGACTTAGATGTTGCCTGCACCAACATGGGGTGCCTCACAGGGCTTGATCAAAGCTTATCTCCACGTCGAACTCGCAGCAACCGATAAGGCTCTTGACCAGGGTGCCCTGAACTATTGAGGTGCCTCATTGAACACAAACGCTTGCTTCAATGAGGCACCTGGCTCCATTAGAGCGCCTCCTTCAATGGGGGCTCCCAAGAGCCCCTTTTCTAGCCCTGTTTGTTTGTTTCGTCTTCACTTTTAGGTACCTGCAAGATACATAAATACAAGACAAATACACATACCATCGTAGCCTTAACGAAATGGTTCTGACTTCATATTTCCACTAAACCCTAGGTCGAACTGACGCAAGTTCCCACCCCCGGGAACGCGCCTTTCACCTACTCCTCTCAGGAGATGGTTGCCACCCAGTCCATTCAGGTGGACTTTTGCTTAGCCTTCGATACTCTCGGATCTCGAGACGTCTGAACCTCGACCTGTCTCTACTTCTGTCCTTAGTCATTGCTCAGCTATGTTGGTCAATCTCTCGGACCAAGACTTCGTGCCTAACTTCACTCATCAGGACTTTTGCCGAGCTTCACTCACCATGTCTTAGTGCCCAGCTTCACTCACCAGGTCTTAGTGCCCAGCTTCACTCACTAGATCTTAGTGCCCAATTCTTAGAACCAGGACTTAGTGCCTAGGTTAATTAGGACTTTTTCTTCATCACTTTGTTACTCCTCTCTTGACTCACCCTTCCCTTGTTCAATGTATCACTGACTTAAGCATATTGTCAAACATTGAAACACTTAGAGGAGGACATCACTGATGCATCTTGCACCAACAAGTTATCCTACGCACATCCACATACCATCCAGCAAAATAAAATGTATGAAAATGCAAAAAATAACCAATCCTTAAACACACAAAATCGGAAACCTCAGCTTTGATACCAATTGTTGGGTATGGCTTGGCGGGTTTCCCTAGCAAAGACTTGGTCGTCCTTGAGAGACCCGTCTCCCAACGACCATCTTGTCATCATATCATTCGGTACGCATTACAACTTGGCCAATCACAAAGATCATGCCTTGTATTTCTCCTAACCGAACGATCGCGGAAGAGACGACGAGTGGATCGTCGATTCTTGTGTTTATGGTCGGGGTCCAATTAGTTAATTATTAACCATGATACAAAATCAAAACAGTTAACTAAAACACATGAAATGACGAAGCAAAGCAATAAGGCACCAATGGAAGATTAGGAGCTTAGGAAGAAAATTATACCTTCCTATTATCTCATAGCCTTCTACCTTATGTCCCTCCCCTCCCAGATGTTGTGTGGGCGATGAGCTACCAGGAACCGAGATCACCAAAGCCTCCAAACACCTTCTTCCTCTTGCCCTAGACGAAACCGTAATCTAGGGTTTCACCGCCGGCTTCTTCTCCTTCCACCCATGCGCCGCCGGCCCTCCAAGAGCTCTCGAGGTCACCGACCACTAGTCCTCTGTTCAACAGAGGTTGAGGAAGGTGAAGAAGAGTAAGAAGAAGGAAGAAGAAGCCTCTTCTTCTTCCCTAAACCCGCTGCCAACTCCCTTCCTTTTCCTATTGCCGCCGACGCACCTTGCGCCCTCTCTCCGCCGCTGACCATGCCTCAGCCATCTCTAGGTGGCTCCGACCACAATCTGGAGGAGAGGAAGATCCTCCCTTGCCTTGTGACCCTCACCGAGAGAGAAGAGGTGGAGAACAAGAAGAGAGAACTCTCTCCTCTTGAGTTGTCGTCGGCGCCCTAGGAGAGAGAAGAGAGGGAGAGGAAAATAGAGAGGCCAAGGGTCTTGTGAATTGGATTAATTCTACTTGGTTTCATGATCCCATGGGGTTTATATAGGGCTAAGGTAGGGACCAAGAGGAGTTGGATCATGGCCCGCTAATGGATCTAAAACTAATCCATTAATTAAGATTCATTCCACTAAAAGATCTTAATTGAACTTCCTCACCAACCCCCATATTTTCATATGGGCTCCACTTATTATGAGTCGTCCATCCCCCGTGTTCAAGATATCAAATGTCCATCAATTAATTTAAATTACTTACAATTTAAATTAATTAACTTTTGGATCCTTGATTAGTACCACTCAACCTTATCATCATGTTGACTCAAATCCACCTGCAGGGTTTAATATGATGATCCTTTTGAGCTCATCAAGGGGACATCATCATCCCGACTCACCAAGACACGGATTCCATCAATAATCAATGGCACACCATATAATTAATATTATTTCCTAACTTACCGGGCCTATCGATCTAGTAGAATAGATCTCGCCCATTGGTAAATCAAAGAAATAATAATTAATCATATGTGCCCGTTATTATATCGGGATTTAGGGATCGTTCTCCATAATAAAATCTGAGGTCCCATCTAATTATCAAGCCTATACAAATTGGATGACCTCTGGTTTTGGTCCTGCTCAATGTACCCAAAGTACACTAGTGTAATTCTATGGTCAAGACCAACCACACCTAATTACACTACAATCATCCCGATGGTTTGTCCATTTCCATCTCGGCTGTGAACCTCTACTTATACTAGGCAAGGAACTGATAACATGATCTTCCGTGTGTCACCACACACTATGATATCTACAATGCAAAGTAAAGGTCTTTTATGCATGTACTAATATAAACAAGCATCTAATGTCGTTGTGATTCTCTTTTCAAAATATATAGATGATCTTATATATATAAAAGAAGCAAGTCTTTTAGTATACACATCTAACACCCTTTGCCATTATCAAAGCCCAGGTTCGATCATGGTGCTTTCGGCACCAACAATCTCCCCCTTTTTGATTTATGGCAACCTAGATCGAAAGTTAAGTTAAAACATGTAAAGCAAGTCTATCAAACAACCATATTTATTTTCCCTCTCTTTTAAGAAAACTAAGTTTTAAAAAACATACACTGAGCTCCCCCTGAATTACAGATTCTCCCACTGAAGCTTCTAAAGATATGCAGTTTTTCAAAAAGTTAAAGTGTAACATTTTTTAGGGGTCAAATTTAAAGTCTTTAAAAAACTTTAACAAATTTTCGCCAAGTATATTTTTCAAAACATTTGAAGTTGAAAAAGTTAAGACACCTTTTTTAAAATTTTTTTTGAAAAAGGAATTTTAACTTCTCTTAAAATGTTAGTACTTAAAAAATCATACTTTGCCCTTAGAAATATTTTGCAACTTAGAAATATTTTGCAAAAAAAATTTTGCACTTAGAAATATTTGCACCTAGAAAAAGTATTTTGTACTTTGAAAATATTTAAACCAATATTTTGTACTTGCAAATATACTTTACTTGCAAACTATTTTGTACATGAAAAACCTTTTCCACTTTAACAAAATAGTACTTTGAAAAATACTTGAAAATATTATGCACATAAAAATATTTTGTACTTAAAAACATTGTGCACTTAAAAATATTTTGTAGCTTAAATATTTTTAAAAGTACTTCAAGACTTTTTGAAAAAAGAATTGCACTTAAAACATTTTTGCAACAAAAAGTTTGCTCTTTGAAAATTTAATGCACTTGAAATTTTAACTTTACTTTTTAAAAAATAATTTTTTTCTTTTCTACTCTCTCCCTTTGCCATATATAAAAAAAATATACTATTTGAAATAAACAATTATGAATCAAAGCTAATTTATTTTGAAAAAAGATCTGAACACTTATTGAACCAATTCTATTGAGTCCAAGCAATAAAGAGAATCAAACCAACCAAATTAAACTCGTTCGGGTCTTGTCTAACCCAGTTAGTTACTTGCTAACTGTTATATAACAGCAGCTTTCACTAGGGTTAGTCAAGTGTAAGTGATATGATCAAGTTAGATTTTTTAAGCTTAAACACTTAGCTTGATTGCTGTTCAAATATATTTATCGCCCCAACTACTCTAGATGCACTAACTTAAAGCATCTTGAGTCAAGGCATAAACCTAAGCATCTCTGCGGGATCAGATTGAATCGATAGAGGGGGGGTGAATATCGATCATTAAATTTTTCGAAATACTTAGAAAAATTATGCAGCAGAAAAGTAAAAACAATTGCTAACACTTTTGTTTTTACTTGGTTCAGAGTCTCAATTGGCTCCTACTCCAAGGCCCACAATCCTTGACCGTTTACGATTGGCAATTCTATATTTTCGTAAAATGATTACAAGTTGGAGCTCTGAATATAGAATCAAAACAATTACAACACTTTAGAAAAAAAAGAATTTATACCGACGACCGGAAGATTTTGGAATGTCGGAGCCGCGGGTCATCATTGGCACTTGAATCTTGAGCACGGAGCTTGTCGGAGCGGAGCGCTTGAATGAATGCGTAGAAAGCAATTGTTGTTGAAGCCAAGGGGGTGAACCCCTTTATATAGTCGTAGCTGAGGTGCCTATGTTGAAGGGGGCGCTTGGCACATGGCCTTCTCTGCGCGAACATCAATCCGCAGACTTTGCCAACACTTATCCCCTCAACCAGGGTGCCTAAGCTAACTGGGGTACCTGTGTTAACACAGGCGCCTCTGTTGTGGTCTTAAGGCCTTGCTTCGATGTGTCTGGACTTCACCCTTTGTCTGGGGTGCCTGTCTCAACACAAGCACCTAGTCCAGTAGGGTGCCTCACTCCATTGAGGCACCTGGGAGCAGAAACCTCCATCCCTTTGTTCCTGCAACCAGGGATAGTTCCAAAACACTAGAAACATACAAATAAGATAGATTTAATCATGATTTACAGCTTGTGCTATCTTGGTTCTGACTTTGGGCTTCCCAAATGGAACCCTAGGTCGAACCGACGCCTAATGCTCCATCCACAGGGAACGCATCCTCACCTACTCCTCTCAGGAGATTTTACCTATTTGCCAACCGGCTCCTACGGTTGAACTTTACCGAATCCCTCGGATCAGGTCTTAGTGCCCATCTTCACTCACCAGGTCTTAGTGCCCAGCTTCACTCACCAGGTCTTCGGTACCCAATCCATGACCAGGACTTAGTGCCCAGCTTCATTCACTAGGTCTTAGTGCCCAACCTTATGTCAGGACTTAGTTGCCCAGCCTGCGGCCAGGAGTTAGTGCCCAATTCTTATAACCAGGACTTATTGCCTAGTGCACCTAAGAATTTTCCTGCACACTTGAGTAGCATCGTTAGAGCACCAATAATACTTAACTTTGAACCCTTCGCCAATATCAAAATAAGGTTCTTCCAACACCAACAATCTCCCCCTTTTTGATTTATGGCAACACAATTCAAAGTTAAGTAAAAATTATAACCTTTAAAAAAATAAAAACCAATGAATTTTAGTAGTTTTGAGTAGAGTAATGTTTGTTGATGTAGTCTGACCTAATTGTTGTTTTGATGCTAACACTGATTTATGTTTGGTTGAGTGAGAATTGAGATCAAATAGTTATGTTCGGATTAAGTGTACTGGTCAGAGAGGGCTCGATAGCTCGTTCTCTAGACCGGGATGAGTCAGAGAGGGCTCGGTAGCTCGTTCTCTAGACCGGGATGAGTAGGAGAGGGCTCGGTAGCTCGTTCTATGGACTTTGGTTAGAGAGGGCTTGGTTGCTCATTCTCTAGACTGAGATGAGTCAGAAGAGGGCTCGGTAGCTCGTTCTCTAGACCGGGATGAGTCGAAGAGGGCTTGGTAGTTCGTTCTGCGGACTTTGGTCAGAGAGTGCTCGGTAGCTCATTCTTTGGACCGGGATGAGTTAGAGTGGGCTCGGTAGCTCGTTCTCCAGCCCAGACTGAGTTAGAGAGGGCAAGGGAGCCTTTTCTCTGGACTCAGGGTCTAACTTGAGTTAGTCATGGTCAAAATTGGCCATGAATTAATCATATGATCAGAGCAAAGTTGTCTGGATCGGTCTGAAATCCGATCAGGGAGTTGGCATAAACTCTCTTGATAGTAGATCGGTCACAAGACCGATCCAGGATGTCTGATCGGTCTGTTGACCGATCCAGAAAGCTTCTGAGGAAACAGAAGATTTTCTGAACGGTCTAGTGATCGATCAGCAATCATTCTGTGTGGTCACAGAAAGATCAGAAGAATCTCTGATTGGTTAGTGCGACCGATCAGAATAGGCCCTGGACCGATCAGGATGGATCCTGATCGGTCAGGAATTTACCTGATCGGTCACCTTGACCGATCAGGTACTTCCCTGATTAGCCACCTTGACCGATCAGGTGCTTTGACTGAAATTCCAGTGAGTTTAGGGATCAGTCTGGTGACTGATCCCCTGGTCTCTGATCGGTCAGTGAGACCGATCAGAACATCACTTGATTAATCAGGATAGAGTCTGATTGGTCAGGATATTGTCTGATCGGTCAAGGTGACCGATCAACACCTCTGAACATTAATTCAAATTGTTGTCAGCGCAGTTCTGATTTCTAATTTTCTTCGCTAATGAATCTGTAAGTGTGCAGACAACACAGATCTTTGAAATTTAAATGAAGGAGCAAGAAGAAGGGTCAAGGGTGACTTTCCATGATGCTATTTTGTTTGATACACATTTGCAGGTTTCAACTACACCTGACCTGAAGCTTCAGCGAGGATGACTTCAGTATGTTGAGAGCTCAGAAGGGGTTAGTGGGTGACGACGCCTGACTTGAAGCTTCAGCTGAAAAGGATGACTTCAGTATGCTGAGAGCTCAGAAGGGGTTAGTGGGTGACGATGCCTGTATGTGTGAAAAAGAAAGGCTTAAGAAGAAGAAGTTGGCGAAGCAGAGGAGTAGTATAGAGAACGGTGATTAGAAAATCTGCGAAGGGTTTCTGTTGTTGAGTTGTTGGTGTTCTCTGTATTCTTCTTGCTTGATCTTTCTGTTTACTACTGGTACTTGTGTTCCTTCTCTAGTCTCTTATGCTTCACTTGATATACTTCTAAGACATTTGTGGAGAGGTTAATCCACCGAGAAGGAGGAAGCATTTAGCCGGATTCATTCTGGGGCTTGATCTGCCGATGATCAAGGGATCACCCACCTCACAAGCATGCCAAGGAGTAGGGGCAAGTTATCCCCGAACCTAGTAAACACTGTGTTAGTCTTCGTTTTAGTTTGTTTCTGCTTTGTTTATTTTTCGCTGTTAATCTGATTGTAGGAAGAAGCGAGTTTTGGTGGGTGGCTATTCACACCCCCCCCTCTCTAGCCATCCCAAGATCCTAACAAAGTTTACAATTTTGAGCATAGTAAAGTTTAAAACCAACGTAGTTTTGAACCATAATTTTTTTTATTTTTCATACTTCCCCTGCAACCCTGAATTATTGTGTTATAAAACACATAACTCATAAAAAAAAATTTATTTCTCATACTTCCCCTACAACCCTGAATTATTGTGTTATAACATACTTAACTTTGACCTTTTCTCCCCCTTTGACATATATCAAAAAAAATATTCATGGGTGAACAAAATATCTAAGAGGGATTTTTGAGTTTTTCCAAAATGTCTTTAAGTAATGGATTTCACAATTTCTCAAAAAATAGTTTTCAAGAAAAAAAACTTTAAGTAATGGATTTCATAATTTTTCAAAAAATAATTTTCAAATAAAAACATGTTACAAAACTATTGAAAAACTACTTTGATTGGATATTTTGAAAAAGCATGAAGCTCCCCCTTAATGTGAAACTCTTCTCCTTATATTTTAGAACATAAAAAACTTGCAAAATTGAAATATTGCACAAAGCTCCCCCATGATTTGAAATTTTCCCTTTGAGGTTTTCAAAAAAACATGCAATTTTACCTTTCGAAAGTTTTTTTTTCTGAATTTTTTGAAAAGAGTTCTAAGTATATAAAAAAAATCATAAGTTCAGTTTGAAATAGTATTTTGTAACAAAATTTCTGAGTATCACAGAGGAGATTCTAAGTTAGAAAAACCATAGGTTAAAGTGAAAATATTTTTGAGAGCTTCTAAGATAAACTTTCTTTGAAGAAGGGGAAAAAGTTTAAGAAAGAATTTAATTTTTAATTTCACTTTTTCTACTCTCCCCTGTGGCCATATATCATTAAAGAACTTTTGAAAAATATATTTTGAAAGAAAATGTGTATCAGAGCCTATTAGTTTTACAAAATCATAAGACAATTTTGAAAGATGTTTACATTTCAAAATTACTAATTTAAGCAAGAATTAATGCTAAAAAATCGTTTGACATTTCTATTGAGTCTAAGCAAAAAAAAATCTTAAAATATTTACTCAATAAGTTTAGGTTCAGAACATTTAACCACTTATTTTTGATTCCAAGTATGATTTTAAGTTTATGCATGGGTCAATATGTCTATGTTCAAAACTTTTAGCCACTTAATCCTAAAGGAAAAAAAATAAAATAAAAATTTCTTAAATAGAAAGACTGTTGAAAGAGTTTTCTTAAAAGAAGTATCTTTGAAGATATTTACACTTAAGTAATAAGCACCCAAAAAAACTAAGTATTCTTTCTTAAAAAATATTTTAACAAATTCTCAGTACTTGAGAAAGAAATTTGAAAATCTAAGTACTTCATTGATTGGAATTTCCCTAAATCTAACACAATCCTAGGAACCTTGTTGACCACAAGAAAATTTCCTATATATCTTAGAGATTTTCTAATCACAATAAAGTGTTTCCAAAATGTATCTAATTTTTGAAATGACATAATATTGTATTCTAGAAGTGCTTTTTGAAAAGATAGTGTTATTTGAAAAAATATAGTACTTTTGAAACTTCTAATACTCCTTTTAATTTGAACTCTCCCTAAACCTGACATAGTCCTATGAGGCTTGTTAACCAAAAGTTAGTCCTCCTCTGAGTCTTAGGATTTGATTCAAACAAAAAAGAATTTAAAAAAACCTAAGTTTAAAACAACTTTTGAAGACTATTTTGTTTTAATGATTTGAAAAACAAATTCTTCTTTTTCTCTTTCCTTTAGAAAAAGTTAATATAAAGAACTGGAAAGAAGAAATTCAATATTTAAAATAATTTCCAAGAGAAAAATAGAAGGTTTTTTTTACAAAAAAACTTAAGTCCAAAAACAAAAAAAAAATATATAAGTATCAAAGCCCGGATTGCAGACATTTTTCTTAGTAAAAAAACATCCTAAGTAATACCCAAGGTGACTTTTGCAACACTTATTTTTCAAGAATAAATTGATTGTCTAAAAGAGATGTTAACAAACATTAAATAGTTTTCAGGTAAGTGAGCAACAAGAAACCTAAAGTATTTAATGATTAAGTTTAAGTACAATGATTTGAAAAATTAAATCTTAGTTTGAAAGTTAAATTTGATTTTTGACAGTAAAAAGTTAAATTTGAATTTTGTTAAGTATTAATTTTAAAAAAGTTGAATTCAAAAATTGAGTTGAATTTTGAAGAATAATTATGATTAATAAAATAACGATTTTGAATTTGGTTTAATAAATTAAAGATGAAATTGATTCAGTTTGTAAGGTTGGTTGGGTTGGACTAAACTTTTAGGTCCTAAGCATCTCACCCATTTCTAAGTGACAAAATAGGGTAATCTTATCCTTTTGTGAGAATTAATTTTATCTTTTGATTTTAGGTCAAGATTATGATTTGATTGAAGCTTGTGTTAGATTTAAATTTATCAAATATTAAATAAAAAAATAAGTTTTGATAATTGACTTCCAAGTCTTGGCAAGACACAGAGGCCTTCTTTGGCCGTAGCCTTATTGGATCAACAACCCTTTCCTTGACAAAGCCTTTTACCGAAAGTTCATTTTCAAATTACTCCTTAAAAAATTTTGGTCTAACTAGTTTAGGATTTGGATCGGTAGCTTCGGCTAGTTCCACCAGACTAAACAAACCAAGTATGGTACGCCTTACCCCACTTGACCCTTTTAGAAGGGTTTCCCTAATGTACTATCATCTCACCTCCACCTAATACTATGTTGTTCAAATTTCAATCTAGTCAGGTCCTTATTAACCATTTCTAGTCCTAAGAATAGTAATTAAAAAAAATTAAGTAGAATCACAATGAGGGGAAATTTTTGGATTTTCTAAGTTAGCACGATTATTAATTAATTTTTATAGTATATCAATTTTAATTTTCAAAGTCTCATTTTCTTATCTTAATTTTCTGAAATTTGAATTTATTACTATACATGATTTAATTAAGTTACATAGGCATGTGTCCATATATAATTTGACCAAGAGTGATTAAGCAAACTATCAACATTCATTGTAAAGACTGGATTTTCATATAAATTAAAGTTACCCATCTTGGTAGGTTGTATTGGATCTTTGGCTCTTCTTTTTGTGCATTCATCTTTGAAATGCCCAAATTACTGGCAATTGAAGCATTGGATGCGACTCTTGTCCTTTCGTGCTCTTGGAACTGGTTCCTTTGTCGTCGTCGGTGGTGTCATTCGTATCTTACGAGTAGGACACTTACTTTTGTAGTTCCCTCTCTCCCTGCATTTATAACAAATTATATGATTTTTGAAATTTAAATTTACCATTTTACCTTTTGATTCCTTATTGGGAATCTCCCCCTTGATTCTTGTCCTCTCAGATCTAGATTCATCTTCTGATTCTGGTTTGGATTCGACTTCGAAATCGGGTTCAGAATCTCTCTCGGCTGCTTGTGCTTGCACTGAGAGTGCAAGTGATAGCTTACTTGATCTTGTTGGTGCAGGCAGCACCTATGTTAAACCTGGGTCTTGATAATAACAAAGGGTTCAGAAGTTAAGATGTTATTGTGATCTAACTTGTTCACTGAGTGTGCAGGAAGATGTCCTAGGTACACTAGGCAAGAAGGCTTGGCAAAGGACTGGGCAAAGAAGTCCTGGTCAAGGACTGGGCAAGAAGACCTGACCGGAAGTCGGGCAAAGAAGTCCTGGTCAAGGACTGGGCAAGAAGTCCTAGCAAAGGGCTGGGCAAAGAAGTCCAAGTTAAGGACTGGGCAAGAAGACCTAACCGGAAGTGGGGCAAAGAAGTCCTGGTCAAGGACTGGGCAAGAAGTCCTGGCAAGGGGCTGGGCACCGAAGACCTGACCAGAAGTTGGGCACGAAGACCTGGTCAGGGGGAATGGGCAAATGTCCAACTGGAGGAGCCGGTTGGCAAAAGGTAAACTCTCCTGAGAGGAGTAGGTGACGCATTCCCCGTTGATGGAACAGTAGGTGTCGGTTCGACCTAGGGTTCCATTTGGGAGACCCAAAGTCAGAACCAAGACAGCTACGGCTGTAACCAATGTTCATTATGTTTTGGGACTAACCTAAGTTGTAGGGTCGAAGGACTGGTCGTCTGCAAGTGAGGGACTTCACTGGGCCTAGGCGCCCGAATGGACATAGGCACCCAAATGGGCTCAAGCGCTCGTATGGATACGGGCGCCCAAGAGTGAAGGCAAAACCCAAAACATAGCTGCGAAGCCTCTGGACCAAGCCGGATCTGGCGCTCGTGAGGTCACGGGCGCCCCCATCAGCTCAGGCGCCCAAGTGGAGGTGGATAAACACTGACCAAGCCCGCGGATAAGGATTCACGGATCGAAGGGCACGTGTTAGGCACCCCCAACGTCACAGGCGCCCGTATGAGCACTATAAAAGGGGGCTTGACCCCAAGGCTTCAGCATCCATTCTTTCCAACGCTCCAAACACTTACGCTTACGCGCTGCGCTTCGACAAAGTTCCATTTCGAGATTTCAGCGCTGACGACGACCCTCTGCTCCGGAATTCGATCCATGTCGGGCGTTGGTAAAGTTTTAAATTTACGAAAGTGTTGTGATTTAGTTGTCAAATTCTATATCTATACTCTAAATCTGTAAAGATCTTTCCGAATATACAATTTCCCAAAGTAACAGGTCAAGGACCGTGGGCTTTGGAGTAGGAGCCGACCGCGACTCCGAACCAAGTAAAAAATCGACTTGTGTTCTTGCGTACTTTATTTCTTTCCGCTGCGTATTTGCTCTTTCTTAGTCCGAAAAGTTTTTAATGATATTCACCCCCCCCTCTATCGTTTTCTTCGATCCAACAAGTGGTATCAGAGCAGGTGACTCAAACTTGGTGCAACCACCGGTTTGAGATTTTTTTTTGGATTTTTCTGCTTTTCGAACCTTCATCATTTCACCATTCATTAGAGTTGATAAAACGATCAATTTTTAAAAATTTGTCATAAATTTTTTTATTATTATTTTAATATTTTTTCTCAAAATTTGTGCTACCTTAATTCGAGCAATCTCTTTTAACTCCTATTTTTTCCCATTAATCAGAATATTCATTTTCTAAAAATTTGTCTCAAACATTTTATTATTATTATTTTTTATTCTTCCTAGAAATTCATGCAATAGTTTTGTTAGGCTATTTTTTCTCTCTCCCGTACTACTAATCCAAGACCAAGTCTTAGTGCATTTTTATTATTTCTTGTGTGTACGAGGTTTAATCTAAATGGCCAACCAAGAGTGGAACAGTGCCCGTCCACCGCTATTCTCCGGCGAAAACTTCAATTTTTAGAGAAGTCAAATGGAGTCCCTTCTGAAGGCCCACATGGACTTATGGCGGATCATCCAAACGGGATTCTCTTTTCCCGTAGAAGATGAGCTATCAATCGAGTGGGACAAACTGGATGAACAAACCCTCAACCAAATCGAGACCGATGCAAGGGCAACTGCAATCCTACAATGTAGCCTAACCATGAAGCAACTCGAACTAGTAGGTTCATTCATATGTGCCAGAGAAATTTGGGAAAAGCTAATCAATCTACATAAAGAGAGCTCTGGTATTGAGATCATAGAAGAGTTAGCACCCGACTTCAAAATTGACTCCGGATCAGAAGATGAGAAAGAATCCATGTAACGACTCGGAAAATTCTCTTAATATTTTCTTAAAATATTGAACATGTCTAGATAATTTTCTGAGGGACCTAGAAATATTAATACAAAATTTGGCCAAGAAATCCATATTTTCTCATTTAAATTGAGAAAATTAAGTACTAATGGACCTTATATGGGCTTTTTAGTACCATAATTATTGGAGAATTTTAGGTATAAATTAATATAAATATAAAGGGGTTTTAATGAGAAATATTAACATAATTATGGGAGATTTTTTAGAGAATTTTCAGAATTTTGAGGAAAATAATAGAAAATAAAAGGAAAAATAAGGTGCATGGACCAAGGATTGAACCTTGAACCTCTTGTACAACCATGCATTCTCTAACCAATTCACCTAGCAAGGGAGTGCAATGAGGAAATGAAATGGAGTTTGGTTAAGGCTTAAGGGAAGAGGAAAAGACACCATGACTCTTCACTTACCCTCCTTAATGTGTTATAAAGAAGGGGGTTTGGGAGTTACCTTCTTCCTTCCATCAATTTCATTTTTCTTCCTCCTCCTCCCTCATCCTAGCCGAAACCTCAAGGAGAGGTTCTCCCTTGGAAAAGCTCCACAAGAAGGTCTCATCACCAAGATCTAAAGGTTTTCCAAGGCTACAAGGGCAAGAGGGTTCAAGTGTCCAAGGGATTTACAATTTCCTTCTCTTTTAAGGTCTAAAAATCAAGATCAACCAAGGTAAGACTCCCTCACCTGTGGTATAATAGTTTCTTATGTTTTTAGCATAATATAATGGTTGGTTTTTGGGATTGATGTTGAAAGAAAAAAAAACCAAGAACCCTAGTCCTAAGGGTTTCGGTCACCAAGGACTTTTGGGTCCATGAGGATGCTAAAAATCTCAATCATTTTTCTAATGTGTTCTTATAATGTTTAAAGAATAAATATAATTTTTGGGGAATTTTTGGAGTACCCTAAGACCCTTTAGGGCTTGGGACTATCCAAGGATTTCATGGCTAGGGTTAGTTTTAACCCTTCAAGTATGTACTTTCTGTATTATCATGATATAAGGGAGATGGAGGATGATTTATGAGAATTTTCACATGGCCTAGAGACCCTACAAGTTTCGGCCAAGATTGATAATAGGGCAAAAAGTTAGGACTTACTTCAAGTAAGGGCCCCAATGGCCCCTATGGTATGGTATAGTTGATGTTTAATGGTTGATTGGGGGTTTTAATGGAATTTTTCCATGCACCCATGGCCTTATAGGTTTCGGCCAGCCCTAGGAAGGAGGGCTAAGGGTTAGGGTTAACCCTAATCATGAGCCCTAATGGCTTCCTATGATCTCATAGATGATGTATGGTTGTTCCTTTACCTTATGCTATCTTACATGTTTATGGAATTGATGGAACTCCTCCTTATAGGTTTCGGCCAAGCCATGTATCTAGGGTTTGGGGTGGAGTTAGGGTTCGAAGAATGATGGTTTATGCTTACCATGAAGTATATATATGTATAGGTTCAAGCATGTGGTAGAAATCATGTTACCTATAACCCTAAACTTAAGCACCATGTTTTATATTGTATGTTATGATTGGATGCCATGCTTAATAGGGTTTATTATGAATGTCTTATGTTTTATACCATGTACTTGAATGGTAGGTAGAATGTTATGGAAATCCTACCTATGCATGCTTGAGATAGATACCATGCTTAGGCAAGGAATGCAATGGTTACCTTATGTATCATGATCATACAAGCTCCATGTAGTAGGATAAATATTTATGAAAACATGTCATGTTCGATGCAATGCTTACCTTATATGTTATGATCATGCAAGTACTAGGAATAGGAATGATGTTTAGGTATGCATGTCATGTTTTATGTATGAAGATGTGTGCCAAGAATGATGCATGCCGTGTTGTATGAATAATGATGCATGCCATGTTGAATGAATAAAGATGCATGCCATGTTTATGAAAGAAGATGCATACCATGTTTATGAATGAAGATAATGCCCATGCCTTCCAGGCATCATGATGGTATGCAATAAGTATGAACAATGAAAGGACAAGCATGTGTTAAGTCATGCTTTATGTAACATGGTTATGCTATGAATGTCTTATGAATGATAAAACATGTAAAGTATTTTACTTTATGAATGGGCTTGTACCGGACCGAAGTATGGGTTCAAGGGATGGGCACCTTAAGAACGCCCCGGTTATGGACTACCGACTATGCTGTCCACGGTTCTGGCACTACCGGAGCTGTGCAACAGGGATGGGCTCCTTAAGAACGCCTCGGTTCGGGGACTACCGACTATGCTGTCCTTACCCTAGTAGGTCGGGGCTCGCTATCTCGGATTTGCTAGGGATGCGCGCTTATGATGTATGTATGTGGTACAAGCCGGGGACCCCAATGATATGATGATTATGTTTAAACATTTAAAAGTATGTTTTAAAAGTTAAGCATCCTTATGTATATGCATTCCACTCATGCATTCATTCATGTTATACATTATGCTACGCTAATAAGATTTTATGCTTACGCTTCATGTTAAGAAATATGCCTAAGGGTAAATGATCTATGTCATGATTATGTTGAGAAGATACTCATATGCTATGATAGGAAGTATGCCTATGTTTATGTTATACGGGTTGGTTTACACTTTATAGACATGTTTATACCATGTATTATGCCATGTTAGGAATGTTTATTATGTTATGTTTATACCATGTATTATGTCATGCTAGGAATGTTTATTATGTTATGTTTATACCATGTATTATGACATGTTAGGAATGTTTATTATGTTATGTTTATACCATGTATTATGCCATGCTGGGAATGTTTATTATATTTATGTTTATGCCATGTAGCATGCCATGCTTAGAATGTTTACTATGTTTACGTTTATGCCATGTCTCATGCCATGCTAGGAATGTTCACTTACGTTTATGTTCATGCCATGTCAAGTATATGATAAGTGATTCAAGTTGTTATGTTCTAAGTAGAGCACCAAGTATGTTAAGGTTTCATGTGCTCATTATGAAATGCTGAATGGTTTTTGTGAGTAGGAACGAGTCTTACTAAGCCCGTGTGCTTATAGTCTTCTTTCCTTATACTGCAGATCATTCAAGGGGACAATGAGGAAGCAGCAGGAGGGCAAGAACGCATGTGTGTGGTAGTGACTTGGCCCAGGAAACCATATGCTTACCGTTTATGCTATAACTTTACCTTGGTTACTTATATGCTTGAATAATGACTTATGGAACTCTATGATGTGATGTAAGTATGACATGATATGATGCTTAAGTATGAAGTCAATATGCCAAGTTCCCATGTCATTATGTTAAGAATGGTAGTAGGGCATGTATGAGTAAAGTTAAAATGAGTCCGCTGCCTTATGATGTCTACCTGCCCTACCCATGTTAACGTAACGCCGCTTTATGAAAAGAAAAAAAAAGCGGGTGTTACAATCCATACGTGACTGCGAATTCGAGCCAGAGTCAGAAGACGAATTGACTGAGACAAAAATGGTAACCAATTTCGAATCTTTTTTTAAATTTCAATTAAATAATCAAACAGATACTGTAATGGTCGAGGAAGGTGTAAATTCTAGTGCAGGGAAAGCTCCAAGAGAACCACTAAAGAAGAAGCTTCAACCTGTACCCGAGTCCGACTCAGACTCGGAATCAGAAGACAATGAAGGAGATCAACCCAAACTAGTCCGATTAGCTCATGATCATTACAAGAGTACTGGACAAACGATTGGGAAAGGTAAGTTTTCAGTATTTAAAAATCCAATATTTATCTCAAATAACATGATTAATTCATATAAATTAGTTAAGGTTAATACGTTAGAAAACTTAATTCACAACCATGCTGATTTAAAAAACCAGAGTTTTATTTCAATTATGAAGTAACTTAGATCATTTTTGTCATGTTTGCTTGTTTTTTATTATGCTTGGATTTAGAATTGGATAGTTTAAGGATAGACGATTTAATTAAAATTTGAACAACATAGTATTGGGTGGAGGTGAGATGATAGTATGTTAGGGAAGTCTTTCTAATAAGGTCAAGTATACACTACTTTGTCTGTTTAGTCTGGTGGAACTAGCCGAAGCTACCGATCCAAGACCCAAACTAATTAGACCAAAATCTTTCAAGGAGTAACTTGAAGATGAATTTTCTATAAAAGGCTTTATCAAGGAAAGGGTTGATGATCCAATAAGGCTACGACCAAAGAAGGCCTAGTGTCTCGCCAAGACCTGAAAGCCAATTATAGAAAATCAAATTCACTTTACTAGTGTCAGATTTGAATCTAATACAAATTTTAAGTAAATCTTAGACTTAACACTAATTCGAAGATAAAAATAAAATATCTCACAAAACAGATAAGGTAATCTGTTTTGTCATGTAGAACTGGGTGAGATGTCTAGGACTTAATAATGTAGTTCAATCCTTTTTCAAAATCAACTCAATTCTTTCCAAAATTAATTCTAAATTAACTCTATATGTTTTCCACTCAACATTTTTCAAAAATTGAATTTCATTTGTTTTCAAAATTAACTCATCAAACTAAGTCTTGATTGAATTATAGTAAGACCTAGGACTTGATTAGGTCAAAAACCAAGTCAACATAGTCAAACCTGGTCAATACTGAAGTCCCTTAAGGCACTTAGATAAAGTCAGACGTGTCAGATACAAGGGGAGTTTTTTTTTAAAAAAAATTAGATTTTTCAAAAACCTTATGCTCTAAAACTTATTATCATCTCAAAAAAAGGTTTTCAAAAATTGATTCAAAAACCTTCGTATATTACTATCTCTTTGAAAAATTATCATCATTTCAAAATGTTTTTCAAAAATTATGCTATCATTCCAAGTTGTGTTGTCAAAAATTTATCTCCTTGAAAGTTATCATACTTAGAAGGTTGTTCAAAATTGTTCTTTTAAATTTTGATAAACCCTAAAGACACAGAGGAAGTCTTCTTCATGATCTACAAGGACTCCTAGGATGTGTCAAATTTAGGGGGAGTCTGAAAAGAAAACTTTATGACTATTATTTTTTCGAAAATATTTCTAGCAATTTGTTTTTGAAAATATTAGATAATTCATTTGGTCTGAACCAAATCCTAAAGACTCAGAGGAAGACTACTTGTAGTCAACAAGCTTCCAAGGACTGTGCCAGGTTTATGTAACGCCCGCTTTTTTTTTTCTTTGACCACCATAAAGCGGCGTTACGTTAACATACTTAGGGCATGTAGACATCATAACGCAGCGGAAAACTTTAAACATATACCTACATGCACTTTCTATCATTCCTAGCATCATAACATACTTAGCATCATGTCATACTTAGCATCATGTTATACTTTAGCTTTCTGTCATACTTTAGCATCATATCATAGAGTCATAGTCATATTCAAGTACTCAGTAGTAAAGGTAAAGTTCCATCATAAGGCAAGCAAACATATGGTCTCTTGGCCAAGTCACTATCACACACATTCTGCAAAGCCCTCCTGCTGCTTCCTTACTGTTCCTTTGCGTGATCTGCGGTATAAGAAAATAAAACTATAAGCACACAGGCTTAGTAAGACTCTTTCCTACTCACTAAAACCGTCCGTCACTTAATCATAAACATATGAAACATTAGCACTCTTAGCGCTTTACTTAGAACATCATCCCTAGCATCACTTAGCATTCATTAGACATGTCTTGGACATAGCTTTACCCCATTCATAGCATGGCATAAACATAACCATAAACATTCGGGTATGGCATAATTATTGACATAACATAAACATCGTAAACAATCATAGCATGGCATAATACTTGATATAGACATAAATAAAATCATGACATAAATCTAATTACAATCATGGCATCCCATACTAGCATGAGCATGAACAAAATAATGGCATTCTAACGTAACATAAACATAATTAAACCATGGCATCCTAAACTAGCATAAAATCTTGGCATCCTAAACTAACATAAACATAGATAAAGTCATGGCATCCTAAACTATCATAAACATAAGTAAAGCATGGCATTCTAAACTAGCATAAAATCATGGCATCCTAGACTATCATAAACATAGATAAAATCATGGCATCCTAAACTATCATAAACATAATTAAAGCATGGCATTCTAAACTAGCATCAAATCATGTCATAAACATAAATAACATCATGGCATAAACCTAAATAATATCATGGCATAAGCTTAAATAATATCATGGCATAAACATAAATAAAATCATGGCATAAACATAATTAAAATCATGGCATACACATAAATCAAATCATGACATAAACATAAATAAAATCATGGCATACACATAAATCAAATCATGACATAAACATAAATAAAATCATGGCATAAACATAAATAAAATCATGGCATGAACAAATCTTCATAACATACTTTTCGTAAATATACTTTTCATAACATAATGCATAACATGAATGGATGCATGTGGCAATCGTGCATATATATATATATATATATATATATATATATATATATATATATATATATATATATATATATATAAGGATGCTTAATCTTGAAAACATGCTTTTAACATAATCATAACTTGCATTGGGCCCTGGCTTGTACCATATTCATTCATCATATGCGCGCATCCCTAAGTAAATACGAGGTAGCTAATCTCGACCTACTAGGGTAAGGACAGCTTCATCGGTAGTCCCGAACCGTAAGGACAGCATCATCGGTAGTCCCGAACCATGGACAGCATCATCGGTAGTCCAGAACCGTGGACCTTACTTAGGTCCGGTACAAGCCCATAAAATAAAATAAATGCTTTTCATGCTTCATTATTCATAAGACATTCATGGCATCTTTATCATAACATAACTTGTTACGGCTCGGCCCGTCTACCGGCCCATTTACCGGTCCTTATGACCGTCGTACCGTTGACCATCGACCGTGCCGTTTAGCATATTCATTCATTCATCATTCTATCATCATCATTATGCCTTAAAGGCATCATCATTCATAGCATATTCATTCATTCACCATACTTAACTTTCATTCATCATTTTCATTCTTAGACATGGCATAGGTACACATCATTCATATAGCATGGCATACATTCATAAACATAGCATACATTCATATCATTCATAAGACATGGCATACATACATATCATTCATACATCATGTCATACATACATATCATTCCTAAATCATGGCATATCTCTAAACATTCTATGACCTAACGTATATTTCATGACATATAAGCTATAGGTTTAGTTAACATGGTATTCCTCCACCTTACTTAAGCATACTTCCTAATCACCTATACCCTAGGGTCCTCTAGGGTACCCCAAAAATTCCCAAAAATTATATTTACTTACTACACATCATAAGGGAACATTAATCAACATCATCCAGATTTTTGGCATAATTATAGACCCCAAAATCATGGTGGCCGAAACCCACAAACCTAGGGTTCTTGGTTTCCTTTCCTTGTTGTTGGCCGAAACTCATAGGGTCTCTAAGTTACTCCAAAAATTCCCAAAAATTATAATTAACTTCTAAACATCATAAGGGCATATTAAATAACAGTATCATGATTTTTAAAATATTTCTAGACATTTAAAACATAGTGGCCGAAACCCTTGAACTTAAGGTTCTGGGTTTTTGCTTCCTTCATGTTGGCCGAAACTTTAGGGTGTTCTAGGGTACTCGAAAAATTCCCAAAAATGATAATTAACTTCTAAACATCATAAGGGAACATTAAATAACATTATCATGATTTTTAACATATTTTTAAACCTTTAAAACATGCTGGCCGAAACCCTTGAACTTAAAGTTCTGGGTTTTGCTTCCTTCATGTTGGCCGAAACTCTAGGGTGTCCTAGAATACTCCAAAAATTCCCAAAAATTTTACTTAACTTCTAAACATCATAAGGTAACACTAAATAACATTATCATGATTTTTAACATATTTTTAGACCTTTAAAACATGCTGGCCGAAACCCTTGAACTTAAAGTTTTGGGTTTTGCTTCCTTCATGTTGGCCGAAACTCTAGGGTGTCCTAGAGTACTCCAAAAATTCCCAAAAATTTTACTTAACTTCTAAACATCATAAGGGAACACTAAATAACATTATCATGATTTTTAACATATTTTTAGACTTTTAAAACATGCTGGCCGAAACCCTTGAACTTAAGGACCTTGGTTTTTCTTTCCTTTCAACATCACATCCAAAAACTAACCCATATATCATGCTAAAAATCATGGAAATCATAGATAACTATTATACCATAGGTGAGGGAGTTTTACCTTAGATTTCTTGATTTTTAGACCTTGGATGGAAAGAAGGAAGAAGACTTGACCACACCTAGCCCTTGGAAACTTGAGAAGACCTTAGATCTTGGAGGATGAGACTTTTTGTGAAGTTTTCTCAAGGGAGAAGTCCTCCTTGAGTGCTCGGCAAGAATGGATAAGGAAGAGAGGAGCAAATGCACTTGATGGCATGAAGAATGAAACTCCCAAACCCCCTTATTAATCAACCATTAAGGTGGTGAATGAAGAGTTTCTATGGCCCTTCATCTTCCTCTACCATTTAACCACCATTCACTTCCTTTCCTCACAAGAATTCCTTGCTAGGTGAGTTGGTTAAAGCATTCATTATTGTCGAAGAGGTCCAAGGTTCAATCCTTGGCCCATGCACCTTTATTTTTTATTTTATTTTATTTAATTCTTTTTCTCATTTTCGAAAATTTCCCTTTTATTTCGAAAATTCTCCAAAAATCACCCATAATTATGCCAATATTCCCAAATAGAATCCTTTTATATTTATATGAATTTTACCCAATTAATACCCATTTTTCGGAGCCCATTTAAGGCCCCTTAGTACCTAATTCCTCAAATTAAATAGGAAAATTAAACTAATACTTACCCATAATCATGCTAATATGTCCAATTAAATCCTATTTATCTTTATCTAACTTTTACCTAAAATCCACCAATAATTATGGTACTAGAAAGGCCCATATAAGGCCCATTAGTACTTAGTTTTCTCAATTTAAATGAGAAAACATGAATTTTCTAGCCCAAAGCTCGTATCAATACTTCTAGATCCTTCAAAAATTATCTAAACATGCTCCATATTTTCATAGAATATTAAGAGAATTTTCCGGGTCGTTACAGTTTAGGGGGAGGTCAAATTATAAGAATTATTGAACATTTCAATGTAATATGTTTGCATGCACTGTAATGTTAAAATCCCTTTAAAAAACATATGAAATTTATATATATATATATATATACTATCATTTCTTGTCACTTTCAAATTTCTTCTATTTTTTTAATACATTTTGAAATAATACTTACGTGAATTTTGAGAATCTCCAGGGCACTTAGAAAAATATTCTTGTAGTTAATAAGGTTTCCTAGGATTGTGTCAGACTGGAAATGAAACCAAGTCAAGTAAAGTATTATGTTTTCAAAATGCATAATATCTTTTCAAAAGTACATATACTTTTTCAAAAATGCATAATATCTTCTCAAAAGTACATATACCTTTTCAAAAATGCATAATATCTTTTCAAAAGTACTTATACTTTTTCAAAAATGCATAATATCTTCTCAAAAGTACATATACTTTTTCAAAAATGCATAATATCTTTTCAAAAGTACTTATACTTTTTCAAAAATGCATAATATCTTTTCAAAAGTACTTATATTTTTCAAAAATGGATAATATCCTTCAAAGTATAGACTTTTCAAAGTATGTACTTTTCAGAGTACAAACCTTTCAAAGAAAAGATATCTGTCAAAGTACAAGTTTTTGCACAATACTTTTCAAAGTATAATTTTTTTTGGGTGCAATTGAAATACTTAATTCTTTTCTAATATTTAGTCCTTTTCAAAAAGGAAGATTTTTGAAATTATTTTGTCAAAAATAATATATTTTTCAAAAATTATACTAAGTACTTTGCAAAGGAAAGAAGAAGCTTTGTTGGTGAGATTCATAGATCAAATTCAATTTTGTAGGATCTTTCACTCACAAGTATGTTTTATCAAAAATGCTTTATGAAACCTTTTGACCCCCAATTTGACAAGTCCAGATTAAGTGGGTTGGTCCTTTTTCTTGCCTGAATCATTAGAATTGATTCAATACAGCATTTATACTTTCCTTACTCAATTTTTTTGCTATATTTTTTTTGATATATGGCAAAGGGGGAGAGATTAAAAAGGAGAGAAAAGAAGGTTTTAAAATCTAATTTTTCCAAATTAAATTTTAAAACCTTCTTTTCTCTCCTTTCCAATCTCTCCCCCTTTGCCATATATCAAAAAAAAACCAAAAACATTTGCACCAACAATGGAAACATTTTGTTCTTATGAATGTACTTAGTATAAATTTTGAAAGTATAGCATAAAACTTAACTTGCATCTAAAAATATACTTGGAAAGGTATTGAAAAATATTGTGTATTTGCAGGAAAACATTTTGAACATTGAAAATTTGTGCACTTTAGAAATCTTTTAATTAGAAACAAATTTCCAAAACAATTTGCACTTATAAAAATATTTGAACATTGGTGTCCTTTTTGGAAACATTTTGAAAAATATTTTGAATATTTTGCATGTACTTTTGAAAAATATTTAGCTTTCGAAAAATGCAAGTACTTTTGAAAATTTTTATTTTTTTCAAAAACATTTATCTCCTTTTTCAAAAAGTAACTTAATTCAAAATAATTTTGGAAAATTTTTTCTAAGAGCTAAGAACTTCAAAATTATTTTGGAAAATTTTTTAAACTGCTAAAAACTTCTAAATTATTTTGGAAATTTTTTCCTAAGTGCTAAGAACTTCAAAATTATTTTGGAAAATTTTTCTAAGTGTTAAAAACCTAAAAATTATTTTGGAAAATTTTTCTAAGTGTTAAAAACTTCAAAATTATTTTGGAAAATTTTCGAAGTGCTAAAACTAGATGTTTTGGAAAATTTTCTAAGTGCCCAACTGGAAAATATTTTAGAAAATTTTGAAAAACCCTTTTGAAAATTTTCTAAGTGTTAAAAACCTGAAAAATCTTTTCATTTTATGATAGACAAGGACTTAGAAATGTTGTCAAAAACCCCACATATTTTTGAAAAACTCAGGGGGAGAATTTCTTTCAGGGGGAGAAAATTACGTACTTGTTTACTTGCTTCATTAACTTAGTTTTTTGAACAATGTTGCCATAAATCAAAAAGGGGGAGATTGTTGGTGCAGGTAGCACCTAAGTCAAACCTAGATTTTGATAATGGCAAAGGGTTTAGAAGTTAAGATGTTATTGTGATCTAACTTGTTCACTGAGTGTGCAGGAAGAAGTCTTAGGTACACTAGGCAAGAAATCCTGGCAAAGGGTTGGGCAAAGAAGTCATGGTCAAGGACTGGGCAAGATGACCTGATTAGAAGTCGGGCAAAGAAGTCCTAGTCAAGGACTGGTCAAGAAGTCCTGGCAAAGGGCTGGGCAAAGAAGTCCTGGACAAGGACTTGGCAAGAAGACCTGACCGGAAGTCGGGCAAAGAAGTCCTGGTCAAGGACTGGGCAAGAAGTCCTGGCAATGGGCTGGGCACCGAAGACCTGACCGGAAGTTGGGCACGAAGACCTGGTCAGGGGGATTGGGCAAAAGTCTAACCGGAGGAGCCGGTTGGAAAAAGGTAAACTCTCCTGAGAGGAGTAGGTGAGGACGTGTTCCCCATCGAGGGAACAGTAGGCGTCGGTTCGACCTAGGGTTCCATTTGGGAGACCCGAAGTCAAAACCAAGATAGCTACGGCTGTAACCAATGTTCATTATGTTTTGGGACTAACCTATGTTGCAGGGTCGAAGGACTGGTCGTCTGCAAGTGAGGGACTTCACTAGGCCTAGGCGCCCGAATGGACACTGGCTCCCGAATGGGCTCAGGCGCCCGTATGGATACGGGCGCCCAAGAGTGAAGGCAAAACCCAAAACATAGCTGCGAAGCCTCTGGACCAAGCCAGATCAGGCGCCCGTGAGGTCACGGGCGCCCCCAACAGCTCAGGCGCCCAAGTGGAGGTGGATAAGCGCTGACCGAGACCGCGGATAAGGATTCACGGATCGAAGGACACGTGTTAGGCGCCCCCAACATCACAGGCGCCCGTATGAGCACTATAAAAGGGGGCTCAACCCCAAGACTTCAGCATCCATTCTTTTCAATGCTCCAAACACTTTCGCTTACGCGCTGCACTCCAGCAAAGTTCCATTTCGAGATTTCAAAGCCGACGACGACCCTCTGCTCCGGAATTCGATCCATGTCGGGCGTCAATAAAGTTTTAAATTTATGAAATTGTTGTGATTTAGTTGTCAAATTCTATATCTATACTCTAAATCTATAAAGATCTTTCCGAATATAGAATTACCAAAGTAAATGGTCAAGGACCGTGGGCCTTGGAGTAGGATCCGACCGCGACTCCGAACCAAAAAAAAATTTGACTTGTGTTCTTGCGTACTTTATTTCTTTCCGCTGCGTATTTGCTTTTTCTTAGTCCGAAAAGTTTTTAACGATATTCACCCCCCCTCCTCTATCGTTTTCTTCGATCCAACAGATCTTCTTCTTCTTCGTTCGATTCCTCCGATGATTTGGACATCACACCTTCTAAGAGCTCAATATCGGAGCTTTCTTCGTGTAAGCTGATTAGCTTCTCCCACATCTCTTTGGCACAGTTGAAGGATCCGACCCGCTTTAATTCTTCTTTGGTCAGGCCGCATTGTAAGATTACTGTTGCCTTAGCATCAGTCTCGATCTTCCTCAGAGTTGGTTCGTTTAATTTATCCCAAGCGATTGATGTTCCATCTTCTATGGGGAATGTGAACCCCGTTTGGATTATCAACCATAAATCCAGATTGGCCTTCAGGTAGGATTCCATTAGACTTTTCCAGGATATGAAATCCTCGCTAGAGAATAGGGGCGGATGAACATTATTCCATTCTTGATTGGCCATTGAATATAAGCCTTGTACACAAAAGAAATAGCAAAAATGTACCAAGACTTGATCTTGGATTAGTAGTGTGAGAAAGAGAAAAAAAACTAGCTCAAACGGTGTTGCATGAATTTTGAGGGAAACTAATAATAAAATAATAAAAAAGTTATGACAAATTTCTAGAAAATGTTGGTTGTATCAATTCTGAATAATGGTGAAAAAATAAGAATTCAATGTTGAGAAAAGAATTTGCTCGAATTAAGGTAGCACAAATTTTGAGAAAATATTAAAATAAAAAAAAATTATGACAAATTTTTTAAAAATTGATTGTTATATCAATTCTGGATTATGGTGAAAAAATAAGAATTTAAAATTGAATTGATTTTAAACCCACGCACAAATATTATTTATTTGAAATAAGATTTGATCCAAATTGGATTGATTGAGTTAGACTAAGTGAATCCAATTGGATTATGGGATTGAGGTCTAATTTGAGTTAGACTCATTTAGATTAGACTCAACCACATTTGGATGAGATATTAATTAATTAAAATATTTAATAAATTAATGATAGTGGAGGATGAAAAGATTCTCTTCATTGAATGGAGAGTAGTTGAAGAGTCACATGAGAAAATGTGCTCTTTATTGGCTTTAATGAAGGGAAGCTAAAGGGACAAAAACTCTTCATATTCATGGGATGAGTATAAAAAAGTTTTCTTGTCATTTAGATGAAGTAAAATCATCTTTCCTTCCTCTCATCCTCCTCTCCTCTCTCTTGGCCGAAACCCCTTCTTTAGGGTTCTTGGTGTTTTGTGAACTACCTCAAGTTGCTAGCACAGCTAAAGTAGTTATTTTCCGAAGTTGAGAGATCGTGTTCGTGTGGATACGCAGAGAGGCATGGACACTTGAACGTGCATGAGATCCGGCCAAGCTTGGACGAGCGGGATAAACGCAAGGGCACACTTCAAAGGTATACACATAGATAGATCTATTAGATAGATGAATGTCGTATGAGTTATCTTTCGCATGGACCGCTCGAGGGATCTTTTTTCCACTGCATTTTTTTGTTTATGTCTCCGGGAGATCCCAACATAATCAACATGCAATTAATTATCAATAATCAAATAAGATTAATGGAACCAAAAGAGAAGATATACCTTCCCGTTTACCTCGTGATCTTCTACTGTATGACCCCACGACTTCTTGGATGTCGTGTGGGTGACGATCTACCAAGAATTGAAGTCACCAAAGCCACCAAGTCTTCACCTTCTCTCTTCTTCTTCCTTGAGCCGAAACCCTAGGGGGTTGTGAAGTTGTCGCCGGCCAAAAGGAGAGGGAGAACTCCCTTCCTTCAGTTGCACCGGCTCCACAAGATGCAAAGGAAGATGATGAAGATTATGAAGAAGAGAAACAACTATCTCCTTCACACCAAACCCAAGTCGAAACCCTTCCTTCCCTTCTTCTCCTTGCCGCCGACCAAAGAGTGGAAAACTCCTTTTCTTTGTGATCGCCGGCCACCACAACCCTTCTCCCTTGCTCTAGGTCACTGCACGCCCAAGAGGAAGGATAGAGGATGATAGGTGAAGAAGAAAACCACACCCAAAACCCTCTTCTTCCTTCCTTTGTCGCCGGCGCTAATCTTGACCTAGGAGAGAGAGGATGAGAGAAAAGAGAGAGAGAGAGGCTCTAGGGTTCTCTTGTGTTGGATGCCTTGGTCTCAAGACTCCATGGGTATATATAGGGCTACAATAGGGCCCATGAGGAGTTGGATCTTGGCTACCCAATGGATCAAGGTCCGATCCATTAATGATGATCCATTTCACTAGAGGATCACCATTGATCTACCTCACCAACCCCTATATTTAAATATGGGCTCCACATATTATGAGTACAAAATTCTTCCCATGTTTAAGATATCGAATACCCGTTAATTAATTAAATTACTGTTAATTTAATTAATTAACATCTAACTCTATAAGTAGTACCACTCAACTTTATCATCATGTCAGACTAAGTCCACCTGCATGATTTAACATGATGAGCTTTATGAGCTCCTCAAGGGGACATCATCAACCTAACTCACCAGGACATGGTTTCCTCCTATAATCAATGGCACATCATGTAAATAATATTATTTTCCAACTTATCGGGCCTATCGATTTAACAAATAAATCTCGCCCATTGGTAAGTTAAAGAAATAAATGTTAAGTACATGTGCCCGTTATTATATTGGGATTAAGAGTATGCACTCCATAATATTTGAGGTTTGATTTTATTATATAGTCAGCATAAATTGAATCATCTCTATATCAGTCCTGCTCAATACACACAAAATGTAATAGTGTAATTCTATGGTCAAGATAAACTAATACCAAATTACACTACAACCATCCCAATGGTTTGTCCAAAACCATCTTCATTGTGAGCCTCTACTTATACTCTACAAGGGATTGATAACATGATCTTCTGTGTGACACCACACACCATATTATCTATAATGTAAAGTATTAGATAATATGCACATAAATAACCAATAAATATGCAAACAGTAATCATGTGATTCTCATTTCAAAATGTAGATGTCTATATAAAAGCAAGTCTTTTAGTATACATCCTAACAGAAGTCGAAAGGCAAGTGCTTCATGTTGGTGCAAGCAGCACCTAAGTCGAACCTGGGTTTTGATATTGGCAAAAGGGTTCAAAAGTTAAGTATTATCTGTTATCTAACATGTTACTTAAGTGTGCAGAAAGAAATCCTAGCGAAGGACTGCTAGGCAGCAAAAACCTAAGACCTGGCGAAGGATTGCTAGGCACCTAGCGAAGGGCTGCTAGGAGTCGAAGACCTGGCGAAGGATTGCTAGGCACCTAGCGAAGGGCTGCTAGGAGTTGAAGACCTGGTGAAGGACTGTTAGGCACCAGGCGAAGGACTGCTTGGTACAGAAGCCCTAGCGAAGGACTGCTAGGCACCGGGCGAAGGACTGCTTGGTTCCCAAGACCTGGCGAAGGGCTGCCAGGCACCTGGCGAAGGACTGCTGGGCAAAAGTCCAACCAGAGGAGGCGGTTGGCAAAAGGTAAACTCTCCTGAGACGAGTATGTGAGGACGCGTTCCCCGAGCAGGGAACAGTAGGCATTGGTTCGACCTAAGGTTCCATTTGGGAGACCCAAAGTCAGAACCAAGGAAGCTACGGCTATAAGAATTATCTAATACTCTTGCTGTTGTGTTGTTTTGGAACTAACCCTGGATGCAGGACCGAAGGAATGAGTTTCTGCAGCTCAGAATGCCCCAAAGGAGAGGGGCAGCAGCTAGGAAGGGCGCCTCGAAGGTCCCGGGCACCCCCAAGGTGAAGGCAAAACAAGACTAGCAAGAACTGCTTCGGAAGCTCACTGGGCTAGGCGCCCTCAAGCTCTCGGGCGCCCTGGGCCCAAGCCAACGAAGCGAATAAAATTCAAGTCAGCTGAGAAGCTAGCAGACCAAGTCAACCCGAGCGCCCCCTGTGTCCCGGGCACCCCCGTCAGCTCCGAGCCTGATTCTGGAGGGATAAGCCTTGACCGAGCTTCGGATGAGGGTTCTCGGATCCGAAGGCACATGTCAGGCGCCCCCAGTGTCCCGGGCGCCCCCAAGAGTACTATAAAAGGGGTTCGACCCCCAAGGCTTCGAAATCAATTCTTCCAACGCCTCTACACTCTTCAACTCAAGCGCTCTGCTCCGTAAACCTCCGATCTCGAGATTCAAGCGCCGACGACGACCCTCCGCACCAAAGAACGATCTACACTGGGTGTCAATAACAAAGAGCATAATTGTACTTTTTACTGCACTATTACTGTACAAAGTTTTGTAATAACTTGCGCGATTATAGAATTGCCCGCAGTAAATGGTCAAGGACCATGGGCCTTAGAGTAGGAGCCGACCGTGACTCCGAACCAAGTAAAAAACCTTGTGTTCGCGTTTGCTTTTTTTATTTCCATTGTGTAATTTCTCTCAATCTAATCTGAAACGGTTTTACGATATTCACCCCCCCTCTATCGTATTCTCTCGATCCAACAAGTGGTATCAGAGCGGGGAAGCTCAAATTTGGTGCAACCACCAATTTGAGATTTTTTTTGGATTTTTTCTTCAAATTTTTTTTAGCAAATTTGTTTCGTTATTCGAGGTTGGTGCAACACCACTCGATAAAATTTTCTTTTCTCTTCCCGCACTGCTAATCCAAGACCAAGTCTTGGGATGTTTTTTTTTCTCTCTCTTTCTTTTTAGTAATTCCTAAATGGCCATGCAAGAGGGCTTCAATACCGCCAGACCACCACTCTTCAGTGGGGAGGATTTCTCCTACTGGAAGAGTAGGATGGAAGTCCACCTGAAAACTCAGGTGGACATGTGGATAATTATCCAATCCAGTCTGGAAATCCCCAAAAATGCTGAAGGAGTGCCACAATCCTACACTGAATGGGACGCCCCACTCAAAAGAAAAATCGAGGCTGATGCTAAAGCAACCCAAACACTCCAATGTGGCCTAACCAAAGAGGAGCTGAACCGGGTGGGTCCATTCAACAGTGCAAAGAAACTCTGGGGGTAAGCTAATTGAACTACACGAAGGAACCTCCGACACCTGAATCAGCAAAAGGGACCTACTACTGAATAAGCTGTACACAATCAAGATGAACGACAGCGAATCTTCAGCTCAGCTCCACGCCAGAATTCAGGAACTTATGAACGGTCTACACACCATCGGTCACAAGGTAGAGAACTGTGACCTGATCAGGTATGCTCTTAACGCCTTCCCTAGAAATACTTTGTGGGCATCTATGGTAGATGCGTACAAAGTTTAAAGGGATTTGTCTAAAATTAAACTAGATGAATTATTTTCGGAACTCGAATTACATGAACACACTAACTGCAATCTGGCCAAGAAAGGCATTACTTTTGTTGCAGGTAAAACTGGAAAGATGACCAAGAAGAAACCTCAACCTGCACTCGAGTCTGATTCAGACTCAGACTTAGAAGAAAGCGAAGGAGATCGACCTAAGCTGGTTCGGCTAGCTCGGGACTACTACAAAGAACTAAAAAACCAGACCAACAGAAGGAAAGCCAGCCGAAGAAAGGAAGAACCAGCTGAACTTTCAAATGAGAAGAACAAACCAAATGTGACCTGTTCGAATGCAAAAAGATGGGTCACAACAAGACGGAATGCCCCAATCTGAAGGAAACAAAGAAGACAAGAAAGAAGAAAGCCCTTCAGGCAATGTGGGATGAATCCTCGTCCGAAGAAGAAGAAGAGGCCCCACAGTCGAACTTGCTCGCCCTGACTGCCTCAAAAGAAATCGAGACCGAGTCAGAAATTGAGCCGGACGACGGGAAGCTTACATTTTCAGAAGACGGCGAAATCACTGTGAGTGGGTTTTCTAGAAATCAATTAACTGAATTAATTGCCTATCTTTCTCGAGACTTGGCGAAAGCCAAAATCCGAGTCGAATCTCTCCGACAGGAAGTAAAACTCTTGAAAGAGGGAGTTAACTCTAGATCCTTAACTGAGAAGGTTCAAAAAGGAACCTCTACTCAAGTTGAAAAACTTGAGAAAGAGAACTCCTCCTTGAAAACTCAAGTCAAGGACCTTAGAGCAGCCTTAGAACGATTCACTTCTGGTTCCAAGGGTCTTGACATGATCCTTGGAAAATAGAAGTCGGTTCTAAATCGATCTGGGTTAGGCTATCGAACCAAGTCTAGACAAAGATCATACTATGCTGTACTGAATCAGTCTAGACCTAAAATTCAGGCATGGATACCCAAACTGTGCCTGAACAAACAAACTGGATCAAATCAGTATTGGATCCCCATGGACAAGATTCAATCTTGCCAAACCATTATCGTGGCTTTAGTCCTGGGGGAGCCAAATTAAAAATAATTTTCATAGTTAGATAAATTTTTATTTTTTTGTTTTAAATTGCATGATTGCTTGTTTATTTATTTTTTGCAATTTATCATGCTTAGATTTAGGACTGGTTAGATTAAGAATTGAACCAATTAACTGAGATTTGAACAACCTAGCATTGGGTGGCGGTGAGATGATAGTACGTTAGGGATGCCACTTCTAATAAGATCAAGTATACACTACTTGGTCTCTTTAGACTGGTGAAACTAGCCGAAGCTACCAATCCATGACCCAAACTAGTTAGACCAGAATTTTTCAAAAAGTAATTTTGAAAATGAAATTTCATTAAAAGGCTTTGTCAAGGAAAGGGTTGATGATCCAATAAGGTTACGGCCAAAGAAGGCCTAGTGCCTCGCCAAGACCTGGAAGCCGATTTCTGAAATTCAAATTCAAATTACTCTTTGTCAAATTCAAATCTAACACAAATGTTCAGTTAATTGTAGATTCAAATACTCATTTTTCAAAATAAATTCAAAACAAATTGCTTTCAAAATTAATCTAACATTTTCGAAATAAATCATGATTTATCAAAATAATTCTGTCTATTCAAAACCTATCTCACAAAAACCCATAAGGGTAACGTGATTGATATCTCTAGATTGGGCAAGACAGACTAAGCTGTGAAAATCAATTTAGGTTATTCCTGATTCTATTTGGATCCAAATCAATAAAACTCTTTATGTGTAGGAACATAAAGATTTGGACTAATGGATGTTGGATAGCGGGTGCTCCAGATACATGACTGGGGATAAATTGAAATTCACCAAACTCAAGTTCAAGAACCTAGGCTCAGTAGCATTTGGCAACAATGCTACACTCAAGGTGATTGGGTCAGGTAACATTGAACTTAAATCTGACTTTGTTATTAAAAAGGTTCTTTTGGTGGAAGATTTTAAATTTAACTTGCTTAGCATAAGTCAATTATGTGATACTGGTTATGTTGTCACCTTCACCAACTCTAACTGCCTTATTAGAAACTTACAAGACTCAGAAATCATGCTTAAGGGCTCTAGGAAAAATAATGTTTACACTATAAACCTACCCCTAGTACCTAAATGCATGTTAACTCAGTTAGAAGAATCAAACATCTGGCATAGGAGATTAGGTCACACTAATCTAAGTTTAATTTCAAAAATCACTCAACTTGGCATGATTAAAGGTATACCTAAAATTAAGAACCCTGAAAACTTAATATGTAAATCATGCAATCAAGGTAAACAAACTAGGTCCAATCACAAACTAATTCAATCTGATCTAACTCAAACCACACTTGAGCTCCTGCACCTTGACCTATTTTATTCACATGGAGCCAAATCACTAAGCGGAAACCGGTACTGCTTAGTAATTGTTGATGATTACTCTAGGATTACCAGGGTTAGGTTTCTGAAGACCAAAGATGAAACCTTAAACCTATTTAGTGATCTTTGTAAGTTAATTGAAAATCAAAACGATACAAAAATCAAAATACTTAGGAGTGATCACAGGGGAGAGTTTGAAAATCAACGATTCGAGGAGTTTTGTAAGGTAAATGGGTATATACATGAATTTTCGTGTCCTAGAACCCCCCAGCAAAATGGGATAGTTGAACGAAAAAATAGAACTCTACCGGAAGCCGCTAGGGCTATGCTCAATGAATTCAACTTAGCTAACCAATATTGGGCAGAAGCAATTAGCACGACTTGTTACATCCAAAATAGGGTTCTGATTAACAAACGACACAATAAAACACCCTACGAATTATACTACGATAGACTTCCAAACTTACATTACCTAAGGGTCTTTGGGTACAAAGTCTATATCCTAAACACCAAAGACTACCTAGGTAAATTTCAGTCTAAGTCAACTCTAGGCATCTTCTTAGGATATTCAACAACAAGTAGAGCCTATAGGGTTTACAACAACAAACTAAGAAAATTGAAGAAATAACAAATCTGATATTTGATGAAGAAGTTAACTCAAAATCTGATAATCCAGATCTAAATTCATCAAATACTAAAGATAATGAACAAACTGTTGAACATTTAATTGAACCCCAAAATGAACTAACTATTGAACCAACTATTGAGTCAATTAAACCAACAATTGAACCAACCCAAGTAGTTGAACCAAATACTGAACCAAACCGACCAACCGGACCTGAGGTCGAACCAAGTTCTAGAAAAACTAAGAAACCCAAACTCAGTCACCCAATTGATCAAATTTTGGGTGATCCAACATTAGGAGCCAGAACTAGGTCTTCCTATAGAAACCTTAGTTAGATTGCAATGATCTCAAAAATTGAACCTAAGACTATAGAAGAAGCCTTACCTGATCCTGATTGGATCTTAGTTATGCAAGAAGAATTAGCCCAGTTTGAGAGGAACCATGTCTGGGAACTAGTACCTAAACCTGAGGGCAAATCCATTATTGATACTAAGTGGGTGTTTAGGAATAAGCTAAATGATCAAGGAGAAATAGTGAGAAACAAAGCTCGCTTAGTAGCCAAAGGATTCAGTCAAGTAGAAGGGTTAGATTATGATGAAACCTATGCCCCAGTAGCAAGACTTGAGTCCATTAGGATGTTGTTAGCCTTTGCATCCCATAAAGGATTTAAACTCTACCAAATGGATATAAAGTCATCTTTTCTAAATGGATTTAGTAAGGAAGAAGTTTATGTAGGACAACCCCCTGGTTTTGATGACTTAGAAAGACCTGACCATGTTTACAAACTCACGAAAGCACTTTATGGACTAAAACAAGTGGCTAGGGCCTGGTATGAACGCTTATCAACCAACCTAACTTCTAAAGAATTTAAATAAGGACAAATTGACTCAACATTATTTATTAAGACCTTAGAAAAAGAAATCTTTATTGCCCAAATCTACGTCGATGACAAAATCTTTGGATCTACCAACTCAAATTTCTTAAAAGATTTCGTTAAAATAATAGAAAATGAATTTGAAATGAGCTTAGTTGGTGAGCTCAACTTCTTTCTAGGGTTACAAATTAAACAAACTAGGGATGGAAACTATGTCCATCAATCTAAATATGCTAAGGAGTTAATAAAGAAATTTAAAATAGATAACTCTAAAAGCATAAGTACCCCCATGGCCACAAATGTAAAAATAGATAGTGACCCTGATGATAAACCAATAGACCTTAAACTCTATAGAAGTATGATTGGAAGCCTACTGTACCTTACAGCCAGCAGACCTGATATCCTTTTTGTTGTAGGAATGTGTGCTAGATACCAAAGCTGTGCTAAGGAAACGCACTTAGCAGCCCTAAAAAGAATACTAAGATATGTTAAGGGCACCCTAAATGTAACGCCCCAAATTTTGGGCTTGCTTCCGATTGTAAAAAGGGCACAAAAAATGTTGATATATATTATCAGATTGTATGACATTTATTTCATAAATGAATAAAATTACCTTTTTGTGATTTCATAATTTAATGTTATGTGATTTCATTAGAAAAGATTAGGAATATGTAAATTGCATAAATTAGAATATGTGATTTCATGAATTGGAATATGTGATTGCATAAATGTGATTTGAGAATATAAGAGTGAATTGGGCTAATGGGCTTTGCAAAAGTGAAAACAAAAGAGGAGCAAAAATATGCTCTTGCCGAGGATCGAACCTTGGAACTCTTGGTAAGCAAAGCCTTGAAAAGCAACGAAGTAACCAATTCACCCAGCAGGGGATTGCTGAGAGGAAGGAAGGGAAATTCTTGTTAAGGGTTAGGGAATGTGAAAGGGTAGAGGAAGAGGCTCTTGATGAGAAACCCCTTGGTGAAGGGACACTTGGAGAAGAGGCACTTTGTCTCTTCCCTTAGTATAAATAAGAGGGAGTGCTAAGGGGCTAACCATCATTGTTGCAAACCCCTCACTCACTCTCCCTCTTCAAGTTGCCGAAATCCTAAACTCCCTTCTCCCTCTTCAATTTTCGAAATCCTAACTCCTCTCTTCCTCTTCAATTTTCGAAATTCAAAGGAAGGGTCTCATCCCAAGGGACACTCCCAAGACCCCATTGAAGGTTTGAATCTCTTGCAAGACAAGAAGAAGTCAAGGACCTCAAGAGCAAGAACAAGCACATCCCCTCCGAATTAAGGGTATACCTTAAGGATATTTAGCGAAAGAAGTAAGTGCCCCTCACCTGTAGTATAATTGCTGTGTATGATTTCCTTCTTCTTGTAGTTTGCGAAAATGGGGATTTGCCCTAGGTAAGTTTCGGCCACCCCTTAAGGGAAAGCCTTGGTTACTTTTTGATACATGAGAAGACCCCTTGGAACTTAGGGTATACCTATATGTTGATTTCCTTCAAGTTGTGATAACAAAAAAATTAGGGTTTGCACCCCCTACAAGTTTCGGCCAAGACATGGAAAAAAATTAGGGATTCAAGGGTTGAATTACTCTATGATGTATCTTATGTTAGTGTATGACATGATAGTGTAGATAAGGTGTTTGTATGAATGGTTGTGTGAATGTTTGATTTCAAAAACCCTAAATCCCCCTACCCTACACTTTCGGCCAACCCTAGAAGAATTAGGGTTTAGGGTGCATGATTAACCTATGATGAAATCCATGTTTAATAATGTTGCATGATATGTATGCGAGGTGTTTGTGTAAATGTTTGTGTGAAGGTTTGATTTCCAAAAACCCTAATCCCCCCTACCCTACACCATTCGGCCAACACCCTAAAGTTAGGGTTTGTAAAGGATAAACTACCCTATGAGATATGCTTATGTTTGGGAAGATGATATGTATATGCATGTGATGTTTAAATGGAATGCTTGATTGGAAAACTTAACTTTCCCTAGGGTTAACTTTCGGCCAAGGCATAAAATGTTAGGGTTTATGAAGGTTGATTACCCTATGAGGTATGCTATGCTTAGTATGATACATGATATATATATATGTGATGATTGTATGGGATGTACCCTATGAGATATGCTTATGTTTGGAATGATGATATGTATATGCAAGTGATGTTTAAATGGAATGTTTGATTGGAAAACTTAATTTTTTCCCTAGCATGTGATATTCAGCCAAAAGCATGGAACATTAGGTTTATGAAGGTTGATTACCCCATGATGTATGCTATGCTTAGTATGATACATGATGTATATATATATGATACTTGTATGGGATGTTTAATGTCAAAAACCTAAGCTACCTCCACCCTTAACTTTCGGCCAAAGGGCCCTATACTTGGGATTGGATTAATAAATACCATGCATGATAATGATCTTGTGTAGGATATGACATGCTTGTGTGATTCTTGATATGTTGACTGAAATGCATGCTAGCCCAAATACAACTTTCGGCCAAGAGAGAACTCTTGGACCCTAGCCTTGGTTGCTCCCATGAAATGCATGCTTTATACTAGGCTAATGATCATTATGAATGCATACATATGCATAAGAATGAGCCCTTTAAGGCATGACGAAGAAGGCTTAGGGCCTAAAGAATGCTTCCCTAGAAGGTTGGAACTAAGAGCATACTTTATGAAAATGAAGAACATGATAACTATTTTATTTTGTAATGGCTTGTACTATAGACTCTTAAAGCGAGTCAAATGATTATGATACTAGGCTGAAGGACTTTTGAGAAGGCCTAGTAAACCCTAGTGGTTCGGGATTAGCTACCTCGTTCCTATTTAGGGGCGCGCGCAAAACATGAAGTACAAGCCGGGCCCTAATGATTATGCTATGTTCAAGTATTATGTTTATATGTTTTCAAAAGAACCTTCCTATGAAGTTAACATGCTTAGATGTTTAACATGCTTAAATGCTTACCATGCTTGAATGTGATATATTCTCTTACTTTCCATGATATCCGGTTTTGTGAGTAGGACAGGGTCTTACTAAGCTATTGCTTATCGTTTAGTGTTTCCCCTTATGCTACAGATAAAGGACGCTAAACTATGGAGGCTGCGGGAGAAGGGCAAGTGTGTGTGTGATAGTGCTGGTGGATAAAAAGGATCTTGTTCTTAGTTGCTTCAAGTTTTGGAACTTGTCATGTTAAACCCATGTTATGTTTTTCTTTTTATATACATGCTATGTTTGAAGATGAATAAAAATAATTATACTTCCGCTACATGAACCTTGCATGCTTAAATGATACATATGCCCATGCATAGATTAGATAGAAAAATATGAATACATGCGTGTAGTTGTAATGTATGAAAGTAAAGTAGCACCGCCGAATTCCTAGGGGATTAAGGGCGGGCGTTACACTAAATGTAGGGATTTGGTATCCTAGGACCTCAACCTTTGACTTGTCAGGATACTCGGATTCTGACTATGCTGGTTGTAAATTAGATAGAAAGAGCACAAGTGGAAGCTGCCAACTGTTAGGAAATAGTCTAGTATGTTGGTGCAGTAGAAAACAACACTATGTAGCTCTATCCACAACTGAAGCTGAGTACGTTGCCTTAGGAGAGTGTGTAGCACAACTCTTATGGATGATACACACTCTCAAAGACTTCCAGCTTAACTACACTCAAACTCAGGTCTACATTGACAATATAAGCTCAATTAATCTAACTAAGAACCCAATCTAACATTCCAGAACTAAACACATAGAAGTTAAATACCACTTTGTAAGAGATCATGTAGCTAGGGGTGAGATAGTCCTTAAGCATGTAGACTCTAAATCTAACTTAGCTGACATATTCACCAAACCCCTATCTGAGTCTGAGATTTGCTCACTAAGAAGGCAGTTAGGATTATGCTTGGTATAATAGGCTTACTCTACTTCTATTTTTCTTAAAATTGTTTTATTACTTGATTTTAAAATCAGTTTCTACTTAATTTGCAATATCATTTTCGAATTAGTTTTTCTTATGAAAAATTACTCCCTTCAAAACTAGGGCTTTTTCGAAAATGGACTTAGCTTACGTCCTAACCCTAGAACTGCATGCACCTATAGATCTAGAAGCCAGCATCTCACAAGCACCTTAGGTACTTTTGATTGATAACCTAGAATGGGTTGAGATGCTTAGGTCTTTGCTTTAATTCAAGATGCTTTAAGTCAGTGCATTTGCAGTAATTGGGGCACTAAATACAAATTGAACAGTAATCAAGTTAAGTGTCAAGTTTAGAAAATCTAACTTGAAAAAAAATACTTAACTTAACTAATCCTAGCAAAAACTACTGTTTATAACAGTTAGTAAGTAGCTAATTGGGTTAGACATGACTCGAGCGAAATAATTCAAATTGATTTGGTCCAAATTTATACCTTGAATTGGTTCAGTACAGCACATTATTCTTTTGTTATATTCTTATGCATTTTTTTGGTATATTGCTTTGTTTCTTTTGATATATGGCAAAGGGGGAGAGATTGGAAAAGAGTGAAGATTTGAAAATTAAATTTTATTAATTTTTTCAAAATTTAAAATTTTCAAAACTTTATCCTTTCTTCAAAAAGTAAAATCATCTAAGCTGTTTTCAAAAAAAAACTTAGAAAAGTCTCTAAGTATAAAGTTTTATTAATTTTTTTTCTAAGTACTTATTTTTAAACTTCTCTAATAGAAAAGTCTCTAAGTATAAAGTTTTATTAATTTTTTTCTAAGTACTTATTTTAAACTTCTCTAATAGAAAAGTCTCTAAGCATAAAGTTTTTAAAGTACTAAAGAGATTGAAATTTTTTTTATCAAATTTTTTTTTTACAAAACATTCTAAGTTATTGACTTGAAAATTTTCCTAAGTGTAAAGGTTCTAAGAATAAATTTTCCAAGTGCCCAACTAAATTTTCTTTGAAAATGTTTTCTAAAACTTCTTTTGAAAAATGATCTAAGTGTTGAAAAATCAATTCCATTTTTAGACTTTGAAAATTATCAAACCCCACAAACCTTTGAAAAACCTATGGGGAGATTCCTTCCAGGGGGAGGAAACTAAACTGGTATTTCACATGTTTATTATTAACTTAACTTTTTTAATCGGGTTGCCATAAATCAAAAAGGGGGAGATTGTTGGTGCAGGCAGCACCTAAGTCGAACCTGAGTTTTGATATTGGCAAAAGGGTTCAAATGTTAAGTATTATCTGTTATCTAACATGTTACTTAAGTGTGCAGAAAGAAATCCTAGCGAAGGATTACTAGGCACCTAGCGAAGGACTGCTAGGCAGCAAAAACCTAAGACCTGGCGAAGGATTGCTAGCCACCTAGCGAAGGGCAGCTAGGAGTCGAAGACCTGGCGAAGGACTGCTAGGCACCAGGCGAAGGCTGCTAGGTATAGAAGCCCTAGCGAAGGACTGTTAGGCACCGGGCGAAGGACTGCTTGGTACCAAAGACCTGGTGAAGGGCTACCAGGCACCCGGCGAAGGACTGCTGGCAAAAAGTCCAACTGGAGGAGCCGGTTGGCAAAAGGTAAACTCTCCTGAGAGGAGTAGGTGAGGACGCGTTCCCTGAGCAGGGAACAGTAGGCGTCGGTTCGACCTAGGGTTCCATTTGGGAGAACCAAACTCAGAACCAAGATAGCTACGGCTGTAAGAATTCTCTAATACTCTTGCTGTTGTGTTGTTTTGGAACTAACCCTGGATGTAGGACCGAAGGAATGAGTTTCTGCAGCTCAGAACGCCCCAAAGGAGAGGGACAGCAGTTGGGCAGGGTGCCCCGGAGGTCCCGAGCGCCCCCAAGGTGAAGGCAAAACAAGACTAGCAAGAACTGCTTCGGACGCTCACCAGGCTAGGCACCCTCAAGCTCCCGGGCGCCCCTAGTGTCCCGGGCGCACCGGATGCCTCGAGTGCCCTGGGCCCAAGCCAATGAAGCGGATAAAATTCTAGTCAGCCGAGAAGCCAGCAGACCAAGTCAACCCGGGCGCCCTTGTCAGCTCCGAGCCTGATTCTGGAGGGATAAGCCTTGACCGAGCTTCGGATGAGGGTTCTCGGATCCGAAGGCACGTGTTGTAACGCCCTGAAATTTCCTATATGAAATATTAGGAAATATATAAATTCATGAATATGAAATATGGTGAAATTCATGAAATAGTATCATGAAATATTATGAAATATTATGAATTCATAAATATGAAATATTATGGAATTCATGAAATAGTATCATGAAATATTATGAAATATTATGAATTCATAAATATGAAATGTTATGGAATTCATAAAATAGTATCATGAAATATTATGAAATATTATGAATTCATAAATATAAAATATTATGGAATTCATGAAATAGTATCATGAAATATTATGAAATATTATGAATTCATAAATATGAAATATTATGGAATTCATGAAATATTATCATGAAATGTTATGAAATATTATGAATTCATAAATATGAAAGATTATGGAATTCATGAAATATTATCATGAAATATTATGAAATATATGAATTCATGGAATATAATTAATATTATGAAATTTCATGATAGGCTTGGCTTAATGGGCTTGGATTAGTGCAAAATGTGATAAAAAGAAAATATAGAAGGGAGGAAGCAGGGATTGAACCTTGAACCTCCTAGTTGCACTAGCAATGTCTTAACCATTGCACCAAGCCATGCTCCTTGTAGAGGAAATAAGAAACATGCTTGTTAAAAGCTAGGGAGGTGAAGAGACATGTCTTTTCATGAGAAAAGTATAAATAAGGGAAGTTGGAATAACTTCCTCTTTCTCTTCTTCTTCCTCCCCTCATCACCGAAATTCACTTCTTCTCCCTCTCCATTTTCGAAAAGTAAACCCTAGGGTTTTAACCCTAGGGAATTGGAAGGAAGAAGAACCCTTTAAGGTTCTTGCCTTCTACTAGGGCCAAGATTGCTAAGAGAAGGCAAACAAGGGAAACACTCACCTTCCTTCAACCAAGGGCACCTTAAGATCTTAGAGAAGTAGAAATCAAGCGAAAGGATGTAAGTATCCCCTCGCCTGCAGTGTAATAGTTCTTGAATGTGGTATCTTTTAACATGTTGTAAACAAAAACCTAGGGTTTTTGTTCTTGTATGTTTCGGCCACCCCCCTTAGGGGAAGGCCTTGTTTTCTTTTGTTACATGATTAGACCCTTGACACTTAGGGAATATGTGTATATTGATTTCCTTCATGATAGTTGAACAAAAGGGAAGAAGAACTAGGGTTTTGGTTCTTGTAAGATTCGGCCACCCCCTTAGGGGAAGGCCTTGTTCTCTTTCGTTACATAATTAGACCCTTGGAACTTAGGATATATGTATATGTGTGGTTTATGCAAAATGTTGTGAACAAAACCTAGGGTTACACCCTTGTGTAGGTTTCGGCCAACACCCAAGAAGGGACCTTGGTTACCCCTTGATGCATGTGAAGACCCTTTGGAATTTAGAGTATACCTATATGTTGTGTCCCTACATTTTTGTGATAGCAAAACCTGGGGTTTTGAACTTGGATGGGTTTCGGCCAAGGCTTAGAAAAAAAGGGTTAGTGAGGGTTGAATTATCCTACAATATATCCATGTTTAAGATAAGTATACAAGGTGTTTGAATAAATGTATGTGTGAATGATTAATGCAAAAGTCCTAATATTTCCCTACTCTTGATGTTTCGGCCAACCCACTAGGACTAGGGTTTGTAAAGGTCAAACTACCCTATGATATATGTTTATGGTTGGGGATGATCATATGTATATGTATGTGGTGTTAAATGGAATGGTTGATAAGGAAACCTTAATTGATAGCATGCTTTGATATGTTTATGTATGAGGTGTTTAAATGAGATGTCTGATTGAAATCTTAATTGATAGCATGCTACCACTTTCTACGATATGAGTATGACCTATGTGACCAAAGCTTGTCAGGTCTAAGGTAGGTTAAGTGGTTGAAATATGATGCATGATGAAATATGATGAACATGTATGAAATGTGATGTATATATGAACATGTATGACATATGATGCATGTATGAACATGTATGAAATATGATGAATATATGAACATGTATGAAATATAATGTATGTATGAGCATGCCTTATAGCCCATGGGGTACATTTATGAAATTGCATGTGATATGTTAAAATGCTTGAATGGATACTCAAATAGTATGGGATCAAGAGCACCCGAATGTGTGGTGTGTCCCTAGGGGATCAAGAACACCCTTGAAGAGTGGTGTGTCCCATAAGAGTAAATATGGAGTATTCCTTAGCATATATGTAACAGCATGATAAGTATTTTACTTTTGAAGTTGTGTACCCGACTCGGAAGGGGGTCGTTAAATAAATCCGGGGTGCATGTTAACGTGACTCCGGTAGGACGGAAGGGTCCTGCTCTAATGACTTGGTGGCTCGCTACCCCAACTCATTAGGGAACGCGCAATAGTTCCGCGCGATAGTTGGTACACAACAGGGCCCGATATGATATGGATGTATTTTTAAGTAATACCATTATGGAAATGTTTTGAAAACATTCATTGAGAATATTTGTAATATGTGAAGAGTATGCTTAAGGTACTTGATATTGCATGTTAGAAACTTGGATGTTTAATATGCTTTGATGAACTCATGCTTATGATTTATTATGTGTACATGTTATGCTTTCGTATGGTTTTAGCGAGTAGGACAGGATCCTTACTAAGCATTTATGCTTACTAGTTTATGTGTTGTCTTATGCTGCAGATAACACTTAAATGGAAGGAAGAGGCAGGAGGCTGAAGATGTGTGGGGTGGTGGCTCGGGAAGAAAGATTTCTATATCTACATATTTATGCTTATGTTATGCTCCTTGACAATGAATGATAGTGATTAGGATTGATATTGCATGATAATAGTTACACTTGGAATTTTCATATACTTGATTTATTGGATTATATTATGGTGTGAAATAATATGTGAACCTATCATGTTATATAATGTCGTTCTAGTATAGTGGTAAGTATTCTTGCATTGTTGTTTTAATGTCATGCTAGGGGATAGAAATAGAAAAAAAATATTACTATATGATTGAATGTACGTAACCCCGCCCCGAGAGTAGATATAAGGGCGGGCGTTACAGGTTGGTATCAGAGCAGATTTCCCCTCCATCACACACACATCAAGCTTCCTCCTGCCGCATCCAAGTAAGAAATCCTAAACTCGCTTATTTATTTCATGTACAGTAATGATAGAAATAGAGATGGTTTATGCTTGCATAATATAGAGATGATTTATGCTTGCATAACAAGAAAAGTAGCAGTAATTCTCATGTTAACTTATTTATCATCTGTATGATAGATATATGGCTAGAAGACGTAGCAACCGGGGTAATGAGACAGTACCCCCACCTGATATGATGCAAGTGATCACAGATCTGCAGCGTCAGGTCACTGAACAACAGCAGATAATAAACACTCTGATGACCCAGCGGGGGAACACTACAACCCCGCAGGGAAGTCAGAATGTAATGCCTACTGAGCCTCCAACTGCACAGGCACCCCCGGACACTCCGGCCCGGGGAGCCCGACAGGAGGCCTATTTGATTCAGTGGCAGAGACTGAAGCCGGAAAAGTTCTCGGGCACCTGCGAGCCCTGGGATGCTCAGGCCTGGCTTAAGACAGTTGAGAGCACAGTGGAGTTATTAGACTGGCCTGAGCATGAGAAAATTAAATGTGTCTCGTTCTGCTTCACTGGCGACGCCAGGATGTGGTGGGAACGGGTAAAGGCTAGAAGGTCAGTGGACCAAATGAAGTGGAAGGACTTTGAGTCCGAATTTCTAGAGGAATTCTTTAATATGCAAGTCACAAACAGGCACTTTGATGAGTTCACTGAATTCCGGCAGGGAAATCTCTCAGTCAACGATGCCGTTAAGCAATTTAACCGACTGGCACGATTATGTCCGGAGTTGGTCAGTACAGAGAAAGAAAGGGTCAGATTAATGCTCAAGATGCTCAGGCCCGAGATAGCTCTGAATGTAGCTGGTGGCGTTAATAGGCCCCAGACCACAGAGGAGATGTTCAGCAGTGCTCTTATTACTGAGCATTATCTAAAGAAGATGAACCCGCAGAGTCAACCACTGACCGCCAGCAAGTGTCAGGATCAGTCGGGAGGTCAGAAACCTCCAAATAGCAACCCCCACTGGAAGGAGAACCAAAATGGAAAGAGAAAGCCAGGGGATAAATCTGCCAGTGGTTATTTAGGCAAGAAGCCTAAATATCCCCAATGTGCCAATTGTGGGAAGATGCACCAAGGGACATACCTTTTAGGCGCTAGGAGATGCTATACTTGCGGAAAGGAAGGACACATGGCCAGGGAGTGTCCTGCTGCAGCCAAAGCACCTCAGCCGCAATATGATCAGTAGAAAGGTGCTCCTTCCCAGTTACACCTGATGCAGGCAGCTATAGATGGTACTCATATATGCCAGGGGAGATTAGAGGCCCCGCCTGCCACGACAAATGCCAGAGTTTTCTCTCTTACGAAAGAAGACGTGGCGACTGCCTCTACCGTTGTCACAGGTCAGATATTTATTTACAGTCAGTATGCTACTGCTTTATTTGACACTGGGGCAACACATTCGTTTATCTCTATGCAATATGCCAAAAGAAATAATATGTCACTACAAGATTTAGACTGTAAATTTCTGACAACACTGCCCACGGGTGAGGTGATACCCTCTACCCAAATGCTACGGGCCGCACCAATCAGAATCGCAGATAGGGAACTTTACTGCGATCTGATAGTGCTAGATATGTCAGATTATGATGTGATATTAGGCATGGATTTCTTGAACAAATATGGCGCCTCCATTGAGTGCCGGAAACGTCTTCCGACCTGAGATGGAAATTTTGTTCGAGTTTATCGGGGAGCCGAAGAAGAGGACAAGTAAATTCTTGTCGGCTCTGAAAGCAAGGAAGATGTTAGAAAAGGGATGCACGGGATTTCTAGCTCATGTGGTTGATACCAATCCTACAGAGGTCCCGAAGCTAGAAGACGTCAAAGTCGTATGCAATTACCCAAAGGTATTTCCCGAGACTTACCAGGGTTAGCACCTGAAAGGGATATAGAATTTGCAATTGAGTTGGTTCCTGGTACTAACCCCATTTCCAAAGTACCGTACCGTATGGCACCGAAGGAATTAAAGGAACTGCAAGGACAGTTACAAGAGCTTCTTGACAAGGGACTCATCCGCCCTAGTCATTTCCCTGGGGAGCTCCCGTACTGTTTGTAAAAGAAAAGAAGGATGGGTCGATGCGAATGTGTATCGACTATCGGGCACTGAATAATGTGACTATCAAGAACAGGTACCCTCTACCCCGGATAGATGACCTGTTCAGATCTTAGACCGGGAAGTTAAAAAGCTAAGGAACAAGGAAGTACCCTTAGTAAAGGTTCTGTGGCGGAACGAACGATTCGAAGAAGCCACGTGGGAACGAGAGGAGGTAATGCGATTAAAGCATCCGGAATTATTTTAAAGTTCGGGACGAACTTTTTATAAGGTAGGGAGGATTGTAACGCCCCGAAATTTCCTATATGAAATATTAGGAAATATATAAATTCATGAATATGAAATATGGTGAAATTCATGAAATAGTATCATGAAATATTATGAAATATTATGAATTCATAAATATGAAATATTATGGAATTCATGAAATAGTATCATGAAATATTATGAAATATTATGAATTCATAAATATGAAATGTTATGAAATTCATAAAATAGTATCATGAAATATTATGAAATATTATGAATTCATAAATATAAAATATTATGGAATTCATGAAATAGTATCATGAAATATTATGAAATATTATGAATTCATAAATATGAAATATTATGGAATTCATGAAATATTATCATGAAATGTTATGAAATATTATGAATTCATAAATATGAAAGATTATGGAATTCATGAAATATTATCATGAAATATTATGAAATATATGAATTCATGGAATATAATTAATATTATGAAATTTCATGATAGGCTTGGCTTAATGGGCTTGGATTAGTGCAAAATGTGATAAAAAGAAAATATAGAAGGGAGGAAGCAGGGATTGAACCTTGAACCTCCTAGTTGCACTAGCAATGTCTTAACCATTGCACCAAGCTATGCTTCTTGTAGAGGGAATAAGAAACATGCTTGTTAAAAGCTAGGGAGGTGAAGAGACATGTCTTTTCATGAGAAAAGTATAAATAAGGGAAGTTGGAATAACTTCCTCTTTCTCTTCTTCTTCCTCCCCTCATCACCGAAATTCTCTTCTTCTCCCTCTCCATTTTCGAAAAGTAAACCCTAGGGTTTTAACCCTAGGGAATTGGAAGGAAGAAGAACCCTTTAAGGTTCTTGCCTTCTACTAGGGCCAAGATTGCTAAGAGAAGGCAAACAAGGGAAACACTCACCTTCCTTCAACCAAGGGCACCTTAAGATCTTAGAGAAGTAGAAATCAAGCGAAAGGATGTAAGTATCCCCTCGCCTGCAGTGTAATAGTTCTTGAATGTGGTATCTTTTAACATGTTGTAAACAAAAACCTAGGGTTTTTGTTCTTGTATGTTTCGGCCACCCCCCTTAGGGGAAGGCCTTGTTTTCTTTTGTTACATGATTAGACCCTTGACACTTAGGGAATATGTGTATATTGATTTCCTTCATGATAGTTGAACAAAAGGGAAGAAGAACTAGGGTTTTGGTTCTTGTAAGATTCGGTCACCCCCTTAGGGGAAGGCCTTGTTCTCTTTCGTTACATAATTAGACCCTTGGAACTTAGGATATATGTATATGTGTGGTTTATGCAAAATGTTGTGAACAAAACCTAGGGTTACACCCTTGTGTAGGTTTCGGCCAACACCCAAGAAGGGACCTTGGTTACCCCTTGATGCAGGTGAAGACCCTTTGGAATTTAGAGTATACCTATATGTTGTGTCCCTACATTTTTGTGATAGCAAAACCTGGGGTTTTGAACTTGGATGGGTTTCGGCCAAGGCTTAGAAAAAAGGGTTAGTGAGGGTTGAATTATCCTACAATATATCCATGTTTAAGATAAGTATACAAGGTGTTTGAATAAATGTATGTGTGAATGATTAATGCAAAAGTCCTAATATTTCCCTACTCTTGATGTTTCGGCCAACCCACTAGGACTAGGGTTTGTAAAGGTCAAACTACCCTATGATATATGTTTATGGTTGGGGATGATCATATGTATATGTATGTGGTGTTAAATGGAATGGTTGATAAGGAAACCTTAATTGATAGCATGCTTTGATATGTTTATGTATGAGGTGTTTAAATGAGATGTCTGATTGAAATCTTAATTGATAGCATGCTACCACTTTCTACGATATGAGTATGACCTATGTGACCAAAGCTTGTCAGGTCTAAGGTAGGTTAAGTGGTTGAAATATGATGCATGATGAAATATGATGAACATGTATGAAATGTGATGTATATATGAACATGTATGACATATGATGCATGTATGAACATGTATGAAATATGATGAATATATGAACATGTATGAAATATAATGTATGTATGAGCATGCCTTATAGCCCATGGGGTACATTTATGAAATTGCATGTGATATGTTAAAATGCTTGAATGGATACTCAAATAGTATGGGATCAAGAGCACCCGAATGTGTGGTGTGTCCCTAGGGGATCAAGAACACCCTTGAAGAGTGGTGTGTCCCATAAGAGTAAATATGGAGTATTCCTTAGCATATATGTAACAGCATGATAAGTATTTTACTTTTGAAGTTGTGTACCCGACTCGGAAGGGGGTCGTTAAATAAATCCGGGGTGCATGTTAACGTGACTCCGGTAGGACGGAAGGGTCCTGCTCTAATGACTTGGTGGCTCGCTACCCCAACTCATTAGGGAACGCGCAATAGTTCCGCGCGATAGTTGGTACACAACAGGGCCCGATATGATATGGATGTATTTTTAAGTAATACCATTATGGAAATGTTTTGAAAACATTCATTGAGAATATTTGTAATATGTGAAGAGTATGCTTAAGGTACTTGATATTGCATGTTAGAAACTTGGATGTTTAATATGCTTTGATAACTCATGCTTATGATTTATTATGTGTACATGTTATGCTTTCGTATGGTTTTAGCGAGTAGGACAGGATCCTTACTAAGCATATGTGCTTACTAGTTTATGTGTTGTCTTATGCTGCAGATAACACTTAAATGGAAGGAAGAGGCAGGAGGCTGAAGATGTGTGGGGTGGTGGCTCGGGAAGAAAGATTTCTATATCTACATATTTATGCTTATGTTATGCTCCTTGACAATGAATGTTAGTGATTAGGATTGATATTGCATGATAATAGTTACACTTGGAATTTTCATATACTTGATTTATTGGTTTATATTATGGTGTGAAATAATATGTGAACCTATCATGTTATATAATGTCGTTCTAGTATAGTGGTAAGTATTCTTACATTGTTGTTTTAATGTCATGCTAGGGGATAGAAATAGAAAAAAAATATTACTATATGATTGAATGTACGTAACCCCGCCCCGAGAGTAGATATAAGGGCGGGCGTTACACGTGTTAGGCGCCCCCAGCGTCCTGGGCGCCCCCAGGAGTACTATAAAAGGGGCTCGACCCCCCATGGCTTCGAAATCAATTCTTCCAACGCCTCTACGCTCTTCGACTCAAGCGCTCTGCTCCGGAAACCTCCGATCTCGAGATTCAAGCGCCGACGATGACCCTCCGCACCAAAGAATGATCTACACTAGGCGTCGATAACAAAGAGTATAATTGTACTTTTTACTACACTATTACTGTACAAAGTTTTGTAATAACTTGTGCGATTATAGAATTGCCCACAGTAAACGGTCAAGGACTGTAGGCCTTGGAGTAGGAGCCGACCGCGACTCCAAACCAAGTAATAAACCTTTTGTTCGCGTTTGCGTTTTTTATTTCCGCTGCATAATTTCTCTCAATCTAATCCGAAACGGTTTTACGATATTCACCCCCCCTCTATTGTATTCTCTCGATCCAACACTTCACATGCAAGCAGACTAGACATTGGAAGGTGGATTGTCCCCGCCAAAAGGAGAACAATAAAGGTATATTTTTTTTCATTAGTTGTTAAAACATGTTTAGCGGTGTTATCTACAAGTACCTGGTGTGTAGATACGGGAGTCAATGATCATGTCTATAATTCATTGCAGGGGTTCCATGAAACTAGACGATTAGCTGACGAGGAGATTACCGTCTGCATGGGCAATGCTACAGAGGTGGCGGCTATTGTAGTGGTAGATGTTTATTTATCTTTTGATAAGAATTAATGTTTGATTTTAAGAAATTGTCATTACATACCTTCTTTTAGAAAGAAAACAATTTCAGTTTCTAAATTGTTTATGGATGCATATTCTATTTCTTTTAATGACAGAGTTATTATCAAAAGGAATAGAGAGATTATCTGTTCTGGTACGTTGGTTGGCAATTTGTATACTCTTAATCCAATTTCTCCCATAATGTAATTAGAAATTAATAACACAATTTCTAATTCTAATAAGAGAAAAGATCCTTTGAAAATAAACCAAACATATCTTTGGCATCTAAGATTGGGTCATATTAACTTGAGTAGAATTCAAAGGTTGATAGCTGATGGACCTTTGGGTTCATTGGTAGTGGAAGACTTCCCAACCTGCGAATCTTGCTTGGAAGGAAAAATGACCAAGAGACCTTTTAAGGCTAAGGGGTATAGAGCCAAAGACGTGTTGGAGTTGATCATTCTGATTTGTGTAGTCCTATGTCTATCCAAGCAAGAGGTGGTTTTGAATATTTTGTCTCATTTATAGACGACTATTCAAGGTATGGATACATTTACCTAATGCGCCGCAATTCTGAGTGCTTTGACAAGTTCAAAGAATCCAATGCTGATGTGGAGAAACATCATGGTAAAAGTATCAAGATACTACAGTTTGATCATGGTGGTGAGTACCTCTTGAGAGAGTTTAGGAGTTACTTATCAGAGGCTAGAATTCAATCCCAATTGTCCGTACCCAGTACACCCCAACAGAATGATGTGGCGGAACGAATAGGACTCTTATAGAAATGGTTAGATCGATGATGAGTTATTCTGAATTACCAAATTCGTTCTGGGGGTATGCTCTAGAAACAGCAGTGTATATTCTGAACTTGGTACCTTTGAAATCAGTACCCTCCACTCCCACAGAATTATGGAATGGGCATAAGCCTAGTCTGAGACATATTCGGATTTGGGGTAGTCTAGCACATGTGCTGAAGGGAGTTGCTAATAAGTTGGAATCTCGTATGGGAGTACGCTTGTTCATAGGCTATCCTAGAGGAACGAAAGGTGGTTTATTTTATAGTCCTAAAGATCAGAAGGTCATCATTAGCATGAATGCCCGATTTTTAGAAGAGGACTATGTGATGAACAACAAGCCCATCAGTAAGATTGTTCTAGAGGAAATAAGAGGAGAAGTTCCTACTTCAGTACCAACTGTACAAGAGGCTATAACACAAGTGACTGCACTGCGTGTCACAAATGATACACAGATAGTACCTCGTCGTAGTGGGAGGGTTGTTAGGCAACCTGACAGATTCATGGTTTTCGGAGAGTCCTCGAACTGGGTCCTTGGTGAACATGAACCTGATCCTTGGACCTATGACGAAGCACATCAAGATAAAGATCCGGTATCTTGGAAAAAGGCGATAAAATCTGAGATAGAATCTATGGATTCTAATCAAGGCTGAGAACTTGTAGAACCACTGGATGGTGTAAAAGCCATTGAATGTAAGTGGATCTACAAAAGAAAGAGAAGATCAGACGAAAAGGTGGAAACCTTTAAAGCAAGGCTTGTTGCGAAGGGGTATACTCAGAAAGAGGAGATCGATTATGAGAAAACCTTTTCACTGGTAGCCATTCTTAAGTTTATCCGGATTCTCTTGTCTATTGCTACTCATATGGATTATGAGGTTTGGCAAATGGATGTCAAGATAGCTTTTCTTAATGGAAGTTTTGAAGAAAACATCTATATGAAGCAACTAGAGGGTTTCATTGCAAAGGGAAAAGAACATCTTGTGTGCAAGCTTAATCGGTCTATTTATGGATTGAAGCAAGCTTCAAGATCTTGGAATATCTGGTTTGATGAGCTAATCCAGTCTTATGGATTCATACAATTTCTAGATGAGTCTTATGTATACAAGATAAGTAACGGAAACGTAGTGGTATTTCTTATACTATATGTAGATGACATTTTGCTTATTGGCAACAATGTCAAAGGTTTGTCAGATGTAAGGGTATGGTTGTCCAAACAGTTTGATATGAAGGACTTGGGAGAAGCTAGACACATTCTTGGGATCAAAGTTATAAGGGATCGTAAGAAAAGGATGTTGTGCTTATCTCAAGCTTCGTATATTGACACTATCCTAGCTCATTTTAGCATGCAAAACTCCAAGAAAGGTTTTCTACCTTTTTGGCACGGAGTACCTTTATCTAAGGAGATGTGTCCTAAAACATCAAAGGAGATAGAGGAGATGAAGGTGGTTCCTTATGCTTCAACTGTAGGAAACCTAATGCATGCTATGTTATGTACGGGACCGGATATCTACTTTGTCGTGGTCATGGTTAGTAGATATAGAGTAATCTAGGACAAGGACATTGGACTGTGGTAAAACATATATTAAAGTACCTGAAAAGGACTAGAGATTATATGCTAGTTTACCAGGCAGATTATTGCTCCCTGTGGGTTACACGAATTCTGATTTCTAATCAGATGGGGATAACAGTAAGTCTACCTCAGGTTATGTGTTTACTTTAAGAGGTGGATTTTGTGTCGTGGATTTTGGGTCACGCATGGGAAACCTCTCCATGTCCCCGGATTAAAATTTTTCAATTCAAATGGAGAACTATTTCTCACACGACCGACTCATCATCGTGCTAACCGATTCGAGCGACTGCTTGAACAAACATATTGTTCTAGCAATCAATCTCGTCCAACTGATTAGCCGCGGAATAGACGGTGAGTGGATCGCCGATTTTTGTGTTTGTCATCAGGGTCCAACATAATTAATTAAGCAATAATAATCAGGCAATTAATTAATCATATGAAATAATAGTAAGATCAAATGAACCAAAAGAGAAGATATACCTCTCGTTTATCTCGCGATCTTCTATTGTATGACCTGACCTCTTCTTGGATGTCGTGTGGGCGACGATCTTCCAAGAAACAACATCTCCAAGGCATGTTCTTCTCTTCCCTAGCTTGGCTGAAACCCTAGGGAGGAGAATAAGTCTTCTTCTTCCTTAACTTGCACCAAACACCAAGGAGACAAACTCCACTTTCGCGCGAGCCACCAAGGAGGAAAAAGAAGATGGAGAAGAAGAAGAAGAAGTCCTTCTCCTTCACTTAAACCCTAGATAATCTCTCCCTTTCATCCTAGCTAGCAGCGTTGAGCACCACAAGGAAGAAACCCACCCACCTCCTTGTGCCCACGTGTACTCCTTCACTTCTTCTCGCAACACACCACAAAAGGAAGAGTAGAGCTCTTCCTTTATCTAGTAGTCGTTGTTGGGATCTCCCGACACCAAAACACAAAACGCAGCGGAAACAAGATCCTTGAGCGATCCATGCGAAAGAAAAACTTGTACAAAGTTCATCTATCTAATAGATCTATCTAAAGTGTATACATTTGGAGCGTGCCCTTTCGCTTATCCTTCTTGTCCAAGATGCACCGGATCTCTTACACGTTCAAGTGTCTGTGCCTATATTCGCATCCACATGGACACGATCTCTCAACTTCGGGAAGAACTACCTTAGTTGTGCTAGCAACTTGAGGTAGTTCACAAGACAACCAAGAACCCAAAAGGGTTTTGGCCAAGAGGGAGAAGAGGAAGAAGAGAGGAAGGTAAGAAGGGATAGCTCTCACTTGTCATTCAAAATGACTAGACTCTCTTTTATACTCATCCCATGAATATGAAGAGTCTTTTGTCTCTTTGACTTCCCTTCATTAAAGTAAATAAAGAGCACATCTTTTCATGTGACTCATCACCTTCTCTTCATCCAATGAAGAGAGACTTTTCTCTTTCCTTCATTAAACACTTTAATGAATTTCCCCTGCAATTTCGACCGGGCCTCTCGGACTTCCGACTAGGTCTCCTGACCAAGTCTGCCGAGCAAGTCACCGAGCTCCCGACCCAGTCTGTCGAGCGCCGAGCTCCCGACCAAGTCCCTGAGCTCCTGACCCGAGCTCCTGACCCGAGTCTCCAGAGCTCTTGTCCCGAGCTCCCGAACTAGTCTCCCGAGTTCCCAACTAGAGCTCCCGAACAAATATCCTGAGTTCCCAACTCGGGCTACCAATCAGATTTCCCGAAGCATCATGTCCTTAGTGTATGACCCAACAAGTTCTCATGACGGTGGCAATGCGCCTAAACACATTAGACACATAAGCAATGAGCGGCATCTAGCAATGCATCATTGCTACCCAAGTAACAAGAAAAGTCGAGATCCGACTAAATCTCCATGACTATGATAATGTATGACCTTGTCCTTCTATCCTTGATATCTAGATTGACCAATGAGGCATAAACTGTGTCATCCTCGATCATCCTATGTGATTCTTGATCCCTGAGTAGACTCGCTCAAACAAATGAGCTCAATATCTCATATTGACTCATTTGATCATGGCCATGCATTTTAGTAGTCCTACTCGATCAAGGGGCCCACAGATATCACTCCCGTCATATGGAAGGGATATATCCCATCTACATCACTCACATAATTGGCTCTAGGGCTCCTACTAACAGTCGCCAGCCACCAAAGGGATGAGAAGAGGAGAAGAGAAGAGGAAGTAAACTTCCTTCCTTTCTTCCACCGTCGGCGTGCCATAGGAGAGAGAAGGGAAAGAGAGAGGAAGAGAGGAGAGACATAGGGTTAATAGGATGGATTGGATGCCTTGGTCTCATGACACATGAGGTATATATAGGGCTACAATATGGACCATGAGGAGGAGTTGGGTCTTGGCCACCCAATGGATCAAAGCCCGATTCATTAATGATGATTCATTTCACTAGAGGATCACCATTGATCTACCTCACCAACCCCATATTTAAATATGGGCTCCACATATTATGAGTACAAAATTCTCCCCATGTTTAAGATATCGAATATCCGTTAATTAATTAAATTATTGATAATTTAATTAATTAACATCTAACTCCATGAGTAGTACCACTCAACCTTATCATCATGTCGAACCAAGTCCACCTACAGGATTTAACGTGATGAGCTTTATGAGCTCCTCAAGGGGATATCATCAACCTGACTCACCAGGACATGATTTCCTTCGATAATCAACGGCACATCATGTAAATAATATTATTTCCCAACTTACTGGGCCTATTGATTTAACAAATAAATCTCAGCCATTGATAAATCAAAGAAATAAATATTAAGTACATGTTGTTGGATCTAGAAAACACGATAGAGGGGGGGTGAATATCGTGAAAACATTTCGGATAAAACTTTAAGAGAATACGCAGCGGAAATTAAAAACACACACGAGGAACACAAGCATTTTTACTTGGTTCGGAGTCACGGTCGGCTCCTACTCCAAGGCCCACGATCCTTGACCGTTTACTACAGGCAATTATATAATGCGCAAAGTTTTACAGAGATTTGTACAGTAGTAGTTCAGTAAAAAGAACAATTTAACTCTTCGTTACCGACGCCTGGTGTGGATTGTACTTCGGTGCGGAGGGTCATCGTCGGCGCTAGAACCTCGAGATCATAAGTTTCTGGAGCAGAGCGCTTGAGCGAAGAGCGTTGGGGTGTTGGAAAAGTGTGTTTTGAAGCCTTGGGGGTCGAGCCCCTTTTATAGCACTCCTTGGGGCACCCTGGACGTTGGGGGCGCCCTCCAAGTGCCTCTGGATCCGCAAACCCCTATCCGAATCTCGGTCAGCCCTTATCCCTCCAAGATCGGGCTCGGAGCAGACGGGGGCACCCGGGACACTGGGGGCCCCTGCTTGACTTGGTCAACAGGCTTCACGATTGATTTTTGCTTTGGTTTATTTCTTGGCTTTGACTCAGGGCGCCCAGGACCTCCAGGGCGCCCTGCTTAGAGCAGTTTAGAAGCAACTCTTTGCTTGGTTGTTTGCTTTGACCTTGGGGGTGCCCTGCCCAGCTGCTGCCCCTCTCGTTTGGGGCGTTCTGAGCTGTAGAAACTCGTTCCTTCGGTCCTGCATCCAGGGGTAGTTCTATAACAACAAGGTAAGAGTATTAGATAATTTTTTACAGTCGTAGCTGTCTTGGTTCTGACTTCGGGTCCCCCAAATGGAACCCTAGGTCGAACCGACGCCTACTGTTCCCTCGACGGAGAACGCGTCCTCACCTACTCCTCTTAGGAGAATTTACCTTTTGCCAACCGGCTCCTCCGATTGGATTTTTGCCCGATGCACCTGACCAGGTCTTCGTGCCCACCTTCCAAGCAGGTCTTCGGTGCCCAGCTCCTTGCCAGGGCTTCGTGCCCAATCCTCGACCAGGACTTCGTGCCCACCTTCCGAGTAGCTCTTCGGTGCCCAGCTCCTTGCCAGGGCATCGTGCCCAATCCTCGACTAGGACTTCTTGCCCACCTTCCGAGCAGGTCTTCTTTGCCTAGTGTGCCTAGGGCTTCTTTCCTACAGACTTAGTGAATACATTAGATGTCAATAACCTCTTAACTGTTGAACCCTTTGCCATTATCAAAACCCAGGTTTGACTTAGGTGATACCTGCACCAACACATGTGCCTATTATTATATCGGGATTAAGAGCATGTTCTCCATAATATCTAAGATTTGATTCAACTATATAGTCAGTATAAGTTGAATCACCTCTATATCGGTCCTGCTCAATACACACAAAGTGTACTAGTGTAATTCTATGGTCAAGATAAACCAATACCAAATTACACTACAACCATCCCAATAGTTTATCCAAAACCATCTTGGTTGTGAGCCTCTACTTATACTCTACAAGGGACTGATAACATGATCTTCTGTGTGACACCACAAACCATGTTATATACAATGTAAAGTATTAGACAATATACACATAAATAACCAATAAATATGCAAACAGTGATCAGGTGATTCTCATTTCAACATGTTGATGTCTATATAAAAGTAAGGCTTTTAGTATACATCCTAACAGTGGAGCCATAGTATGGAGGAGTATCAAGCAGAAATATGTTGCGGACTCCACCATGGAAGGTGAGTATGTGGCAGCTTCTGAGCAGCCAAAGAAGTTGTAGGGCTCATAAACTTCTTAATGGACTTAGAGGTGATTCCTAGTTTGCCCAAAGTTATCACAATTTATTGTGATAATAGTGGTGCAGTAGCAAACTTGAAGGAACCACGAGCTCATAAGGCAAGTAAACACATTGAGCGCAAGTACCACCTGATATGAACATCGTAAAGCTAGGAGAAGTTATTGTCGCCAAGATTGCATCAGCAGATAACCTGGCAGATACTTTCACTAAGGTCCTTCTAGTGAAAGCTTATGATAGGCATGTCGAGGGGATGGGAATTAGATGTATGGTAGTTTAATAGTAGCATAGTCTTTTAGTATAAGTGGGAGATTGTTAGGGTGTATACTATAAGCCTAGCTTTTGTTTGAACATCTATTTTTGAATAAGAATCACAGTGGTCATGGTTGCATTTTATATTAATTATATATGCATTTGTCTGATATTTCACATTGTAGATAACATGGTGTGTGGTGTCACACAGAAGATCATGTTATCAATTCCTTGTGAAGTATAAGTAGTGGCTGCCAACCGAGATGAATTTAGACAAACCATTGGAATGGTTGTAGTATAATTTGGTATTAGTCTATCATGACTATAGAATTATACTAGTGCACTTTGTGTGTATTGAGCAGGACCGATTTGAGGTTGTTCGATTTATACTGACTATATAATCGAACAAGACCTCTGTTATTATGATGTACATACTCTTAATCTCGATATAATAACGGGCACATGTACTTAATATTTATTTCTTTAATTTACCAATGGGCGAGATTTATTCCTTAAATCAAAAGGCCTGATAAATTGGAAAATAATATTATTTATATGGTGTGTCGTTGATTATAGAAGGAAACCGTGTCCTAATTATTTTAGGATGATGATGTCCCCTTGAGGAGCTCATATAGATTATCATATAAATCCTGTAGGTGGACTTGGTCCGACATGATGATAAGGTTGAGTGGTACTACACATGGAGTTAGATATTAATTAATTAAATTGTTAGTAATTTAATTAATTAATGGACATATGATATCTTAAACACGGAGAGAAGTTGTACACATAATATGGTGGAGCCCAGATTTTATATAGGGTCGGTGCGGTAGTTCAATAATAACCCATTAATGGAGCGGCTTATTATTAACGGGTCGGGTTGAGGATCCGTTAGGAGACCAAAACTAACTCCTCCTCATGGTCCCTATTGTAGCCTATAAATACCCTCATAAGCCACCTATTGTTGGATGATCAATAACCTATGCCTCTCTTTTCTCTCCTCTCTCTCTCTCTCTCTTTTAGGGTTGGTGTCGGCGGAAAAAGGAAGAAGAAGGGGTGGCGCAAGGGAGAAGGAAGAATTTGTTGGATCGAGAAACACGATAGAGGGGGGGTGAATATCGTGAAAACTTTTCGGATAAAACTTAAGAGAAGGTACTCAGCAGAATTAAAAACAAACACGAGGAACACAAGTATTTTTACTTGGTTTGGAGTCACGGTCGGCTCCTACTCCAAGGCCCACGGTCCTTCACCGTTTACTGCGGGCAATTCTATAGTAGCGCAAAGATTTACAGAATTTTGGTACAATAGTAGTGCAGTAAATAAACAAGTAAAGTTTTCGTTACCGACTCCCGGTGTGGATCCTACTTCTGAGCAAAGGGTCGTCGTCGGCACTGAAATGTCGAGATCGGGGTTTGCCGGAGCTTGGCGAGTCCATCAGCTCCTATGGAATAATCAAGTCTCTTCTCTCCTATGGAATAAATTTCCTTATCATGGTAAATCAATCCATGATTGATTTTATAAAATAAACCAATCCATGGTTCATTTTAATTTCCATGAAGAAATAAACCAAACCTTGGTTTATTATAAAACAAACCACACTTGGTTTATTTTATAAATTGAAACAAAAACTTGGTTCCCTCCATTTGTTGTGGTCGGCCAAGCAAAGAGGATGGAGGCCCTCTTTGGCCGGCCCATCCAAGCCACGCCCCAATGAATTAAACTTATTTAATTCATATATTAAGTCTTCAAAAGACTTAGCCATTTTTCGCTTCCGATGCGTCTCTGAAAAATTCAGATTCGACTTATCGTTTGGCTCAACCAAACCTAATCTCTCTTGATTGGAAAATCCAATTTTCAACTCGTTTTAAATCCCTCGGATTACTCGTAGTGCGTATGACTAAATAGGATATCGATTTAAGTTGGTCGTCTATAATTAATCAATTAATTATAGAACAGTCATGAGTGGCACCTAGTAGTACATCATGATCCCCAATTAATCGAAAGATCAATGGCTGACCTCAGGAACAATTCTCAAACCCTTCAACAGCTATAATGAATTGTGCCCCATTCCCTTCACCATCTTATACCCACATGGTTCAGAACAGGGTCTATATGTGTCAGTCCCCACTAGTCTGACTACGTCACACCTAACTCAAGTAACGTTTTCTCGTCCTACGGATTCTAATTACTCTCATGTATTTAAGAGATTCATACTCTGAACATGTCATGCTCTGGCCAGAGGCTTCGAGTAACAATCCGATGATAGGCCTCGGGTATACATCTCCTCGCAAGGAGTGGTCAATCCTTTGTAGGCTGTTCAAACATCTTCAGACACTTCGACTTATACCCAATCATCCCGGGTCCACACCTCCTTGGAGATGCTTGCTTAAGATGTCAAAGTATAAGTCTCCATGACCAAGATGACTTGAACACCGCAAGTCAAAGGAACAACGCACTTAAGCTGCAGTAAGAACTTCACTGACATATCTATATGTAGACTACCATATGAAGTTTTACAGCCAGTTACTCCAATGAACTAGTTCCCTTAACTAGCATTCATGTTTATCTCCAGACATCTCAATGTCACCAGCTAGTAAGAATCAGCTGATTAGAGAATAACCCATGCTAGCCTCAACAGAATTGATAGTGTCTGTATTTATCAATTCATCGACTAGGGACAATTTCAATACTTCACAATTGCACATGTAGAGATAATCACTAGTTGTGAATTCATCACAAATTCTCTCATGCTGTGAATTGTATTGCGGGCATTTAGTAAATGAGATTAAGATCTCAATCAAATATACAAACATGTATACTCAAATAATGAATATTCATTTATTAAAATAAATGATTACAATCATAAGGCGATTGTCTTAGGACACTTCTCTCATATCACTAACAAACTCCCACTTGGCCTAATGCCAATCGCTACGGTACCCAATACCATAGGATCTAACATGACCCTCAAACTTGCTTTGAGGCAAGGCCTTAGTTAAAGGATCCGCTAAATTCCTTTCAGTGGGAATTTTCCTAATTTGTATATCATTCCTACTTATAATCTCTCTGATCAGATGATAGCGGCGAAGCACATGTTTGGATCGCTGATGAGACCTTGGTTCCTTCGCTTGTGCAATAGCTCCATTGTTGTCGCAGTAAACTGGTATTGCTACATCAATGGTTGGAACCACACCAAGTTCTGAGATAAACTTCTTGATCCAGACTGCTTCCTTTGCTGCTTCCGAAGTTGCAATATATTCTGCTTCTGTGGTAGAATCCGCTACGGTGTCTTGCTTCAAACTCTTCCAACTTATTGCGCCTCCATTCAAAATAAATATGTATCCGGACTAAGATTTGGAGTCATCCTTATCTGTATGGAAACTAGCATCTGTATACCCACGTATTACCATATCACCTTCTCCATATATTAGGAACACATCCTTAGTGCTTCTTAAGTACTTGAGGATTGTCTTGACAGCCGCCCAATGATCCATTCCTGGATCAGACTGGTATCTGCTTGTGACGCTCAGAGCATACGATACATCGGGCCTAGTACATAACATAGCATACATGATAGATCCTATCGCGGATGAATAAGGAATCTTATTCATGCAAATCCTCTCGTTTTCTATGCACGGACACATAAACTTCGAAAGGTTGATCCCATGCATGATGGAAAGGTAACCTTTCTTGGATTCTGACATGCTAAACCTTTCAAGCACTCAGTCTATATATGTAGACTGCGAAAGACCAAGTAATCGTTTTGATTTATCTCTATAGATTCTAATCCCAAGGATATAGTTTGCTTCTCCCAGATCTTTCATGGAGAAAGTTTTGGACAACCAAATTTTAACTAACTGTAAGACTGATATATCGTTTCCTATATGTAATATGTCATCGACATATAACACTAGGAATACGACTGCACTCCCACTAACCTTCTTGTGCAAACAAGGTTCGTCAGGATTTTGTGAGAAATCAAACTCTTTGATTGTCTCATCAAAACAGATGTTCTAGTTCCTGGATGCTTGCTTTAGTCCATATATGGATCGTCGAAGCTTGCATACTTTGGTTTTATTAACCGATGTGAAACCTTCAGGTTGTATCATGTATACATTCTCAAGCAGGTTTCCATTAAGGAAAGTTGTTTTCACATCCATTTGTCATATCTCATAATCATAATGAGCTGCTATGGTCAGGAGCATCCGAATGGATTTAAGCATAGCTACTAGCGAATAGGTTTCGTCATAATCAATTTCTTGTTTCTGACGATATCCTTTTGCTACTAATCTAGCCTTAAAGGTAACAACATTACCTTCCATGTCGGTTTTCTTCTTGAAACCCCACTTGCACCCTATGGGCTTAATCCCTTCAGGTGGGTTAACCAAGTCTCATACTTGATTTTTGTACATGAAATCCATTTCCGACTTCATAGCTTCAAGTCATTTATCCCCTTCTGAATTTTTCAGAACATCTTCATAACTGATAGGTTCGTCATCGTTAATGAGTAACACGTCGTTCGATTCACTTATGAGAAATCTGTATCTCTCTGGAATATTTCGTGTCCTATCAGACCTACGAAGAAGTGGTGTTGTTTTAGGATCAACTAATAGCTCATCATTATGAGTTATTGGTTGTGGGTCTCGACTAGGTGTCTCTGTAATGTCTATTGGAGTTTCTTGAACTTCTTCAAGTTCAATGCTACTCCCACTGTTTTCTTGTAAAAGAAATTCTTTTTCTAGAAATACAGCATGCATTGAAACAAACACCTTTTGTTCCAAGGGATGATAGAATTGGTAACCTTTCGTTTCCTTAGGGTATCCAATAAATAGACATTTATCAGACTAGGGACAATTTCAATACTTCACAATTGCACATGTAGAGATAATCTCTAGTTGTGAATTCATCACAAATTCTCTCATGCTGTGAATTGTATTGCGGACATTCAGTAAATGAGTTTAAGATCTCAATCAAATACACGAACATGTATACTCAAATAGTGAATATTCATTTATTAAAGTAAATGATTACAATCATAAGGCGATTGCCTTAGGACACTTCTCTCATATTACTAACATTTTCCCCTCCAAAGGATGATGAAGGAAAAGAATTGGAATCTTGGCATTGGACGACTGAGCAAACCCAAAAAAGTGAAGCCGATGTGAAGACGGTGGTGACATAACAATGTGGGATGAACAAAGATCAACTCATCAAGGTTGGTCCCTTTACGAGTGCGAAAGATTTGTGGAATAAACTCATTGAACTCCATGAGGGAACCCGAGATTCGAGAATTGCGAAGAGAGACTTGTTCCTCAACCAATTACAAAACCTCTCCATGAAGGAGAGTGAAACTGTGAGTGAACTTCATGTTAGTAATATGAGAGAAGTGTCCTAAGGCAATCGCCTTATGATTGTAATCATTTATTTTAATAAATAAATATTCACTATTTGAGTATACATGTTTGTGTATTTGATTGAGATCTTAAACTCATTTACTGAATGCCCGCAATACAATTCACAACATGAGAGAATTTGTGATGAATTCACAACTAGAGATTATCTCTACATGTGCAATTGTGAAGTATTGAAATTGTCCCTAGTCGATGAATTGATAAATACGGACACTATCAATTCTGTGGAGACTAGCATGGGTTATTCTCTAATCAGCTAATTCTCACTGGCTAGTGACATTGGGATGTCCGGAGATAAACATGAATGCTAGTTAAGGGAACTAGTTCATTGGAGTGACTAGCTGTAAAACTTCATATGGTAATCTACATATAGATATGTCAATGAAGTTCTTACTGCAGCTTAAGTGCGATGTTCCTTTGACTTGCGGTGTTCAAGTAATCTTGGTCATGAAGACTTATACTTTGACATCTTAAGCAAGCATCTCCAAGGAGGTGTGGACCCAGGATGATTGGGTATAAGCCGAAGTGCCCGAAGATGTTTGAACAGCCTACAAAGGATTCACCACTCCTTGCGAGGAGATGTATACCCAAGGCCTATCGTCGGATTGTTACTCGAAGCCTCTGGCCATAGCATCACATGTTCCGAGTATGAATCTCTCAGAAACATGAGAGTAATTAGAATCTGTAGGACGAGAAAGACATTACTTGGGCTAGGTGTGACGTAGTCAGCCTAGTGGGGACTGACACACATAGACCGTGTCCTGAACCAAGTGGGTATAAGATGGTGAAGGGAATGAGGCACGATTCATTAGAGCTGTTGATGGGTTTCAGAATTATTTCTGAGGTCAACCGTTGATCTTTCGATTAATTGGGGATCATGATGTACTACTAGGTGCCACTCATGATTGTTCTATAATTGGTTAATTATAGACGGCCAACATAAATCGAAAGTCTATTTAGTCACACGCACTACGAGTAATCCGAGGGATTTAAAACGAGTTGAAAATTGGATTTTCCGATCAAGAGTGATAAGTCGAATCTGAATTTTCAGAGACGCATCGGAAGCATAAAATGGCTAAGTCTTTTGAAGACTTATTGGACGAATTAAATGAGTTTAATTCGTACGGTTTTGGCTTGGGTTTGGCCGGCCAAAGAGGGTCCCCACCCTCTTTGTTTGGCCGGCCATAATAAAAGGGGAGAACCAAATTGTTTGGTTCAAATTATAAAATAAATCGAGCGCGGTTTATTTTATAAAATTATGGATAAAGAAATTTGTATAAAGAAATTTATATAAAGAGATTTATTTTCATGGAAATTAAAATAAACCTTGGATTGGTTTATTTTATTTTATAAAATCAATAATGGATTGATTTACCATGATAAAGAAATTTATATAAAGAATTTTATATAAAGAAATTTCTTTCCATAATAAAAGGGGAGACATGGTTGTTTTTATTATAAATTAAGTTATAATAAAAACTTGGCATAACGGAATAATTCATAGAAAAAATTTATAAGATAAATTTCTTATGAAAATTTATTCTGTTAAAAGGAGACTTGGCGATTAAGAGGCTACTATATAAAGGTACCAAGGCAAGGCTTGGAAATCAATCCAAGAGATCAAGGATTCTTGCTAGCCTCTCTCCCTCTCCCTCCTCTAGTGGCGCCGGCCCTAGAGGCCCTCCTTTTGGTTGCCGTGAGCTTCCACAACCAAGAAGAGGCCGAAGAAGAAGAAGAAGCGGGCGCGACTCCTTCCTTCCTCCCGGAATCTTGATTCCGTTCTTCGTTTGGTGGTTAGTCTTTCCATCTCTCTCTTGGTATTCTTGTCATGCCTTTGGAGAATCTAGTAGTTCTTGTCGGCACGAAACTCGTGGCTTTGCGAAGTCATCCCGAAGAAAACTCGGCGTGGACGCGAATAGAGGCGGAGCTTCCAAGGGACGCTACGGTTGGATCTCGTCCCTTTCTTCGAGTTACGCGAGGTAACAAGTAAATTAGTTTACGTTTCTGTAAAATTTTAATGTATGATCATGTCTACACAACATAAGGATGCATGCTAGATGAGTGGTTAAATAATTTGAGAAATTATTTATGCTAAATCTTCCGCTGTACGTAATTAAACTTTAAAATTACGAACCCGCATCCATGCCAACATGCACCCGGTCCCAACAGTGGTATCAGAGCCAGTTAGTGTTCGACATAATCATATAATTATTTTGCGGAAAATTTTGTCATGATCTCAATTTTGGAATTTTCTATGAACTTTAAAAATTTTGTCATGATCCCAACAGTGGTATCCATGCCAACCTTAGTTAAAAGATCCGCTAAATTCCTCTCAGTGGGAATTTTCTCAATTTGTATATCATTCCTACTTATAATCTCTCTGATCAGATGATAGCGGCAAAGCACATGTTTGGATCGCTGATGAGACCTTGGTTCCTTCTCTTGTGCAATACCTCCATTGTTGTCGCAATAAACCAGTATTGCTTCATCAATGGTTGGAACCACACCAAGTTCTGAGATAAATTTCTTGATCCAGACAGCTTCCTTTGCTGCTTCCGAAGCTGCAATATATTCCGCTTCCGTGGTAAAATCCGCTACGGTGTCTTACTTGGAACTCTTCCAACTTATTGCGCCTCCATTCAAAATAAATACGTAGCTGGACTGAGATTTGGAGTCATCCTTATCTGTCTGGAAACTGGCATCTGTATACCCACGTATTACCATATTACCTTCTCCATATAATAGGAACACATCCTTAGTGCTTCTTAAGTACTTGAGGATTATCTTGACAGCCGCCCAATGATCCATTCCTGGATCAGACTGGTATCTGCATGTGACGCTCAAAGCATACGATACATCGGGCCTAGTACATAACATAACATACATGATAAATCCTATCGCGGATGCATAAGGAATCTTACTCATGCAAATCCTCTCATCTTCTGTGCGCGAACACATAGACTTCGAAAGGTTGATCCCATGCCTGATGGGAAGGTAACCTTTCTTGGATTCCGACATGCTAAACCTTTCTAGCACTCGATCTCTATATGTAGACTGTGAAAGACCAAGCAATCGTTTTGATCTATCTCTATATATTCTAATCCCAAGGATATAGGTTGCTTCTCCCAGGTCTTTCATGGAGAAAGTTTTAGACAACCAAATCTTAACTGACTGTAAGACTGATATATCGTTTCCTATAAGTAATATGTCATCGACATATAACACTAGGAATACGACTGCACTCCCACTAACCTTCTTGTACACACAAGGTTCGTCAGGATTTTGTGAGAAATCAAACTCTTTGATTGTCTCATCAAAACGGATGGTCCAGCTCCTGGATGCTTGCTTTAGTACATATATGGATCGTCGAAGCTTGCATACTTTAGTTTTATTAACCGATGTGAAACCTTCAGGTTGTATCATGTATACATCCTCAAGCAGGTTTCTATTAAGGAAAGTTGTTTTCATATCCATTTGTCATATCTCATAATCATAATGAGTTGCTATGTCCAGGAGAATCCGAATGGATTTAAGCATAGCTACTAGCGAATAGGTTTCGTCATAATCAATTTCTTGTTTCTGACGATATCCTTTTGCTACTAATCTAGCCTTAAAGGTAACAACATTACCTTCCATGTCGGTTTTCTTCTTGAAACCCCACTTGCACCCTATGGGCTTAATCCCTTCAGGTGGGTTAACCAAGTCTCATACTTGATTTTTGTACATGGAATCCATTTTCGACTTCATGGTTCAAGCCATTTATCCCCTTCTGAATTTTTCAGAACATCTTCATAACTGATAGGTTCATCATTGTTAATGAGTAACACGTCGTTCGATTCACTTATGAGAAATCCGTATCTCTCTGGAATATTGCGTGTCCTATCATACCTACGAAGAAGTGGTGTTGTTTTAGGTTCAACTGATAGCTCATCATTATGAGTTATTGGTTGTGGGTCTAGACTAAGTGTCTCTGTAATGTCTATTGGAGTTTCTTGAACTTCTTCAAGTTCAATGCTACTCCCACTGTTTTCTTGTAAATGAAATTCTTTTTCTAGAAATACAGCATGCCTTGAAACAAACACCTTTTGTTCCAAGGGATGATAGAATTGGTAACCTTTCGTTTCCTTAGGGTATCTAATAAATAGACATTTATCAGACTTAGCATCCAATTTGTCTGATACTGTTCGCTTTACAAAAGCAGGATAACCCCATATATTTAGGTGAGATAAATGAGGTTTCTTACTATTCCATGTCTCATATGGAGTAGTAGAGACTACCTTGGTCGGGACTCTGTTTAGTAAGTAAACAGCTGTCTTAAGCGCATAGCCCCAAAAAGATTTTGGAAGAGTTGCATGATTCATCATAGATCTAACAATGTCCATCAAGGTTTGGTTACGCCTCTCAGATACACCATTATGCTGTGGTGTATATGATGGAGTCCATTGAGACAATATCCCATTGTCCCTAAGATAATCTTGAAACTCTTGACTTAAGTATTCACCACCCCGATCGGATCGAAGTATCTTAATACTTTTACCAAGTTGTTTCTCTACTTCACTTCTGATCTCTTTGAATTTCTAAAAAGCTTCAGATTTATGTTTCATTAAGAACACATACCCGAATCGTGAGTGATCATCGATAAAGGTAATGAAGTAGCTATAGCCTCCTTGTGCAAGAGTTGACATTGGTCTACATACATCAGTATGTATTAGACCAAGCAATTCTCCCACTGGTTTACCTTTTTCGGAAAAGGATAATTTGGTCATCTTGCCTTTTAAGCATGATTCGCATGTATCAAATGAACCGGGTTCAAATGATTCCAGAATTCCACATCATTGTAATTTGGTCATGCGTTTCTTACATACATGGACAAGACGACAATGCCAAATATAGGAGTCTATTTGATTATCTATTCGAGCACGTTTGTTGCTAACTTCGATATTGGAAACTTCAACGGATAAATCTAACGTGTAGATTGTTGGGACCGGGTGCATGTTGACATGGATGCGGGTTCGTAATTTTATAAAATAATTACGTGCAGCGGAAGATTTAGCATAAATAATTTCTCAAATTATTTAACCACGCATCTAGCATGCATCCTTATGTTGTGTAAACATGATCATATATTTAAATTTTGCAGAAACGTAAACTAATTTACTTGTTACCTCGCGTAACTCGAAGAAAGAGACGAGATCCAACCGTAAGTGTCCCTTGGAAGCTCCGCCTCTATTCGGGTCCACGCCGAGTTTTCTTCGGGATGACTTCGCAAAGCCACGAGTCTCGTGTCAACAAGAACTACTAGATTCTCCAAAGACATGACAAGAATACCAAGATAGATAAATCGGAAGACTAACCACCAAGAGAAGAACGGAATCAAGATTTCGGGAAAAAGGAAGGAGTCGCGCCCACTTCTTCTTCTTGCGGCAGCTTCTTGATGGCCAAAGATGGCTGATCACCAGAGCTTAGACGCTAGAGAAGGAGGCCGGTGGTGGTGGAGCTCATGGCAGCAGGGGCCTTTAGGGTCGGCGGCACTAGAGAAGGGAGAGGGAGAGGAGAGAGAGAGAGGGCTTATTCCTAGATCTCTTGGATTGAGAATCAAGCCTTGCCTTGGTTCCTTTATATAGTAGCCTCTCAACCGCCAAGTCTCCTTTTTATGGAATAAATTTTCATAAGAAATTTATCATATAAATTTTTCTATGATTTATTCCATCATGCTAAGCTTTTATCATAATTTAATTTATGATAAAAGAATCAACCATGTCTCCCTTTTCTTATGGAATAAATTTTTACAAGAAATTTATTATATAAATTTTTCTTATCATGGGAAATCAATTCATAATTGATTTTATAAAATAAAATAAACTATTCAAAGTTTATTTTAATTTCCATGAAAATAATAAACCAAACCTCGGTTTATAAAATTTATATTATCGATAATTTTTTAAAATAAACCACACTTGGTTTATTTTATAACTTGAACCAAACAATTTGGTTCTTCCCTTTTTGTTGTGGCCGGCCAACCAAAGAGGGTGGAGACCCTCTTTGGCCGGCCACATCCAAGCATGACCCAATGAATTAAACTCATTTAATTCATCTAACAAGTCTTCAAAAGACTTAGCCATTTTACGCTTCCGATGCGTCTCTGAAAACTTCAGATTCGACTTATCTCTCGTGATCGGAAAATCCAATTTCCAATACGTTTTAAATCCCTCGGATTACTCGTAGTACGTGTGACTAAATAGGCTTTCAATTTATGTTGGTCGTCTATAATTAACCAATTATAGAACGATCATGAGTGGCACCTAGTAGTACATCATGATCCCCAATTAATCGAAAGATTAACGGTTGACCTCAGAAATGATTCTGAAACCCTTCAGCAGCTATAATGAATCGTGCCTCATTCCCTTCACCATCTTATACCCACTTGGTTCAGGACATGGTCTATGTGTGTCAGTCCCCACTAGGTTGACTACGTCACACCTAGCCCAAGTAACATTTTCTCATCCTACGGATTCTAATTACTCTCATGTATCTAAGAGATCCATACTCTGAACATGTCATGCTCTGGCCAGAGGCTTCGAGTAACAATCCGACGATAGGCCTTGGGTATACATCTCCTCGCAAGGAGTGGTGAATCCTTTGTAGGCTGTTCAAACATCTTTGGGCACTTGGCTTATACCCAATCATCCTGGGTCCACACCTCCTTGGAGATGCTTGCTTAAGATGTCAAAGTATAAGTCTCCATGACCAAGATGACTTGAACACCGTAAGTCAAAGGAACATCGCACTTAAGCTGCAGTAAAACTTCACTGACATGTCTATATGTAGACTACCATATGAAGTTTTACAGCCAGTCACTCCAATGAACTAGTTCCCTTAACTAACATTCATGTTTATCTCCGGACATTCCAATGCCACCAGCCAGTGAGAATCAGCTGATTAGAGAATAACCCATGCTAGTCTCAACAGAATTGATAGTGTCTGTTTTTATCAATTCATCGACTAGGGACAATTTCAATACTTCACAATTGCACATGTAGAGATAATCACTATTTGTGAATTCATCACAAATTCTCTCATGCTGTGAATTGTATTGTGGGCATTCAGTAAATGAGTTTAGGATCTCAATCAAATACACAAACATGTATACTCAAATAGTGAATCTTCATTTATTAAAATAAATCATTAAAATCATAAGGCGATTGCCTTAAGACACTTCTCTCATATTACTAACATAGATACCATTGCATAAAATTCCGGTCCCATAAAGAACACCATTTAAAGTTATGTAACAGCAATTGTTTCTAAAAGTTAAATGATAACCCTTTTCATTCAAGCATGAAATAGTTACAATGTTCTTTATTAACGAAGGAACAAAATAACAATTATCCAATTCTAAGACAAGTCCAGTAGGGAGCTTTAGCAAATATGTTCCGATGGCAACAGCAGCAATCTTTGCTCCATTTCCAACTCGCAAATTCGCTTCTCCCTTGACGAGTCTTCTTCTATTCCTTAGCCCCTGTATGTCATTACATATATGTGAGCTACACCCAGTATCAAGTACCCAGGTGTACGAGGAAATAGAGTGGCATTCAATAACAAAGATACCTGAAGAGGATGGGGCATCGGATGTCTTCTTCTTCAAGGACTCAAGATAAACCTTGCAGTTTCTTCGCCAGTGGCCCTCCTTGCCACAGTGATGGCAAGTGCCTTTTGGTGCCTTTTCAATCTTTTTGGCCTTTTTCTTCCTTCCCTTATTTTGTTCTTTGGGCTTCCTCTTAGAGCCTTTCTTTGAGGAACCAACTAACAGTACCGTCTTCTGATCCTGCTTTACAGAAGGCTCTATAGTCTTCAGCAGGTTAAGCAACTCAGGAATGGTAGTCTCCAGTTTGTTCATCCGATAGTTCATCACAAATTGTGAGTAACTCTTGGGCAAACAATGCAGAATTAAGTCAATACTTAGTTCGTGATTCATTGCAAATCCGAGTGTGCCTAGTCGCTCAATGTACCCCAACATCTTCAACACAAACTATGAAACAGAAGTGCCTTCCTGCATCTTAGAGGTGAAGAGGAGTCTGGAGACCTCAAACCTTTCGGATCTCGCCTGCTCGTCAAACATCTCATGAAGATGGAAGATGATGGTATGAGCATCCATATGCTCATGCTTCTTTTGTAGCTCAGGTACAATAGCGGCCAGTATGATGCAATTCGCAAGTTCATAATCGATCACATGTTTCTGATAGGTCACTAACTAGTCTGGAGTTGCATCTTCAGGAGGATGGTTGGGAAGTTGTTCTTCAAGGACATAAGCAAGCCTTTCTGCCTTGAGAACTATCCTAAGGTTTTGAAGCCAGTCCATGAAGTTAGGCCCAGTCAGCTTATTTGTGTCCAAAATGGAACGCAAATTCAGAGAAGACATGATCAGGTGATTATCCTAGAAATACAAATTGAGGTTATGTGATGAGAATGATAAAGAATGCATCAATATACATTAATTAAATTCTATTTATTTTTCGAATTGAATAACCCTTTTTATCAATTCGGGAGATCGTAGGAACATCTCCAAATAGGTTGATATCCAACCATAGATAAGAACAGCCATGGCTAGAGTCCATCAAGTTATTCTTAGCTATGAAGGTAGGTAATTATACCGATTACATATTATACATATGTAACTATCACATTATGCTATCAACTAATTGAATGTTTGCATAAATCATTGGGTTGTTAACTCATTAACAAGTATGCAACAATATACATAGCACCCAACTGCACCTCTCTTTACATCGACCTTGGCTGTGGCACAACAAATCGATGCTCTAAGCTTAAGGCTGACCCATTAATCAAGAAATAGTTTTAATATGGTTGGAGCTCATTCAACCGTTTAGTCAAGCTTGGATGTGTCCAACAACCAAAACTAAGGATTGACCTCTAACTCCAACTATATTAATCATAAACTAATTCCATGGTTTGAGGTTCAAGCCGAGCATGGATGTGTCCATCAACCCAAACGAGAAACAAAACTTCGATTCTAACCATATTAATGGAAGGTGTTGGCCTTAATATTTTATAAGGGGTTTTGGATGTCATCCTTTTCTTTTATGCACATTCATGACATATAATTATGTCGTGTTCTAATGATTTCCTTAATAAAGTATGTATGTGACTTAATTTATCAAGTCTCATTAATTGAATTAGGAACCAGATTTCCTAATTCTAATTTCATACTTTATTCAAGGAATTGTTTTGGGAAACAATTTCCTGAATTATCATAATCAATTTCGGAAATAATATGTTTAAGACTTTGATTTCTCTAAATCAAATCTTATTAAATTAAGAGACAGATTCCCTTAATTCAACCACATATTATTTTCATGAAAATCTTATTTAAGGAAATATACTCTATAGGAAACAATTTTCTTAATTAATTTTGAAGACAATAATATGTAAGAGCATCACCTCATAAATCAAATAGGGAAATTATCGTTTGAGAATCACCTCAAAAATTTCCAAGATTTGATCACATATTTTATTTATGGAAAATTAATATCAATAACTTAATTAGGATGGCTCCCCGAGGCTCAATCTAAATTAAACATTTGACAATTTAAATTCAATTTAGGAAATTTAATTATGACAACTTACTTTAAATTGGACGGCTCCCCGAGGCTCAATCCAAAATAAATAATTTTGTAAATAATTTAATTTCTAATTATAAATTTAAATGTCAATTAATATTCCCATAATTTGTCTAGACTTTCTTGAAAGAAAGTGCCCAAAATTGTGAGCTTTCCATAAATGGAACGTTTCCAAAAATGGAAAGATTCCAAAAATAAAAGGTTTTCAGAATAATTGTAAGTTTCTGGTACAAAGAAAACTTACATTTTTCCAAAATTGGAAAATTTCCGAAATAGGAAATTTCCAAAATTGAAAAGTTTCCAAAAATGTAAAGTTTTCACAATTATCATAAAATTTCAGAAACAGAGATATTTCAAAAGTTTACGAAATTTCATGAGGATTTCCAAACTTTGAAATTCCTAAATCGAAAATTTACCATAATTGGAAAGTTCCCATAATTGAAAATTTTCCAAAATTGAGATCATGATAAAGCTTTCCGCAAAACAATTATATGATTATGTCGAACACAAACCTCGGCTCAGATACCACTGTTGGGTCCGGCTGCATGTTGACATGGATGTGGGTTCGTAATTTTAAAATTAATTACGTGCAGCGGAAGGTTTAGTATAAATAATTTCTCTAAATCATTTAACCACACATCTAAGCATGCAATTTTATCTTGTGTAGACATGATCATATATTTAAAATTTATGCAGAAACGTAAACTAATTTACATATTACCTCTCGTAACTCGAAGGAAGGGACGAGATCCAGCCGTAAGCGTCCCTTGGAAGCTCCGCCTCTATTCGCGTCCACGCTGAGTATCTTCGGGATGACTTCGCAAAGCCACGAGTTTCATGTTCTCGAGAACTACTAGATTCTCCGTGAACGCGACGAGAAAAACCAAGAGAGAAGTCGAAAGACTAACCACAAAAGGATGGCCGACTGGTGCTCCTTCTTGGGGCTGGTTGGCTCACGGCAAGAAGGGGAGAAGATGTTGGTGCAGAATGCACCCAAGTCAAACCTGTGTTTTGATAATGGCAACAGGGTTCAAAAGTTAAGGTATAATGTTTATCTAACATGTTACTCAAGTGTGCAGGCAAAGTCCTAGAGAAGGACTGCTAGGCACCTGGCGAAGGAATGCCAGGATACAAAGCCCTAGCGAAGGACTGCTAGGCACCTGGCGAAGGAATGCCAGGATACAAAGCCCTATCAAAGGACTGCTAGGCACCTGGCGAAAGGAAGCTTGGTACTGAAGACCTAGCAAAGGACAGCTAGGCACCTGGCGAAGGACTGCTGGGAAAAAGTCCATCCGGAGGAGCCGATTGGCATTAGGTACATTCTCCCGAGAGGAGTAAGTGAGGACGCGTTTCCCGTCGAGGGAACAGTAGGCGTCGGTTCGACCTAGGGCTCCATTTTGGAGACCCAAAGTCAGAACCAAGACAGCTGAGGCTGTATAAAACTAACACATTATTGCGTTATGTTGTTTTGGACTAACCTTGGATGCAGGACCGAAGGAACGAGTGTCTACAGCTCAGAGATTCTCAAAGGAGTGAGGCAGCAGCTGTCTAGGGTGCCCGGAGTGTTCCGGGCGCCCCCATAGTGAACACAAAACACATGAAGCAAAAGGAGTGCTTCGAAATCTTATGGGCGGGGCGCCCCCGTGCTCCCGGGCGCCCCCCATGCTCCCGGGCGTCCCCAGCGTCCCGGGTGCCCCTAGCTCAAGCGAACGAAGCAAGCCAGCGAGAAGCCAACAGGATAAGAGTCTGACCCGGTCAACCTGGGCGCCCCCAGCATTCTGGGCGCCCCAGTCAAGATCTGATCCCGAGTTTGAAGGGATCAGAGCTGACCGAGAAGAACTCGGATCAGCTGACACATGGGGGGGCGCCCTCGACGTTCTGGGCGCCCCCAGGGGCTATAAATAGGCCCTCGACCCCAAGGCTTCGAACAACAATTCTTCAAACGCTCCTACGCACTTCTACTTCTGCGCTCTGCTCCGGAAACCTCCCAACTCGAGATACAAGCGCCGACGACGTCCCTCCGCCCCGAAAATTCAATCTACACCGGGGGTCGGTAACGAAGAGCTATTTTTACAGTTACTATACTACTTTTGTAATATCTCTCTGTAAACTATTTTCCGCACATATAGAATTGCCCATAGTAAACGGTCAACGACCGTGGGCCTTGGAGTAGGAGCCGACCGTGACTCCGAACCAAGTAAAAAACTTGGTGTTTGCGTGTGTTTGATTTAAATTTCCGCTGTGTAATTGCTCTAACTTTAATCCGAACGTTTAACGATATTCACCCCCCCTCTATCGTTTCTCTCGATCCAACAAGTGGTATCAGAGCGGGGAAGCTCAAAATTGGTGCAACCACCAATTTGAGAATTTTTCCGGATTTTTATGAATTTTTTTTATTTTTTTTTTGTTTTGTTCGAAGTTTTTCTCGTTAATCGAGGTTGGAGCAACACCCCTCGATAATCATTTCTCTTTATCCTGCACTACTAATCCAAGACCAAGTCTTGGGATATCTCTCTCTCTTTTTCTTAGTTTCAGATAAATGGTCATCCAAGAAGGCTTCAGCACTGCAAGACCACCTCTCTTCAGTGGGGAGGATTTCTCCTACTGGAAGAGCAGAATGGAGGTCCACCTGAAAACTCAGGTGGACATGTGGACAATTATCCAGTCCGGATTGGAGATTCCAAAAACTACTGAAGGAGTACCTCAAACCTACACAGAGTGGGACACCGCTCTGAAACGAAAAATTGAAGCTGATGCAAAGGCAACCCAGACCCTCCAATGCAGCTTAACAAAAGAAGAGCTGAACCGGGTGGGTCCTTTCAACAATGCTAAGGAGCTGTGGGGGAAACTGATCGAGCTGCACGAAGGAACGTCAGACACTCGGATCAGCAAGAGAGATCTCCTACTGAACAAGCTGTATACGATCAAAATGACGGACACCGAAATAGCAGCTCAACTCCACACTCGAATTCAAGAATTAATGAACGGACTACACACCATCGGTCACAAGGTAGAAAACCGTGACCTAATAAGGTATGCTTGCTTTCCCGAGAAATACCTTGTGGGCATCTATGGTAGATGCATACAAGGTTTCAAGGGACCTTTCAAAAGTTAAATTAGATGAATTGTTCTCTGAATTAGAATTACATGAACAGACTAACTGCAATCTGGCCGAGAAAGGTATTGCCTTTGTTGCAAGAAAAACTGGAAGGATAAACAAGAAGAAGCCTCAACCTGAACCCGAGTCTGAATCAGACTCAGACTCTGAAGATGAAGGAGATCGACCAAAGCTGGTCCGACTGGCAAGAAACTACTACAAGGAATTAAAGAACCAAACCAACAGACGAAAAGCCAGTAGAAGAAAGGATGAACCAGCTGAACCAACAAATGAAAAGAACAAGCCCAACGTGACCTGCTACGAGTGCAAGAAAAAGGGTCACTACAAGACGGAGTGTTCGAACCTAAAGGAGATCAAGAAGAATAGAAGGAAAAAGGCACTTCAAGCAACGTGGGACGAGTCCTCCTCCGAAGAAGAAGAAGAGGTCCCACAGTCAAACCTACTCGCACTAACCGCTTTAGAAGAAGTCGAGTCCGAGTCAGAATCAGAACAGGATGACGGCAGACTGACATTTTCAGAAGACGGCGAAATCAAGGTAAGTGGTTTTACTAGAAGTTAGTTAAATGAATTAATCTTTTATATTTCTCGAGATTTGGCGAAAGCCAAACTCCGAGTCAAATCCCTCCGACAAGAAGTAAAACTCCTTAAAGAGGGAGCTGACTCTAGACCCTTAACCGAGAAAGTTCAGGAAGGAACCTCTACTCAAGTTGAAAAACTTGAGAAAGAGAACTCCTCCCTGAAAACTCAGGTTAAGGACCTTAGATCAGCTTTAAAACGATTTATCTCTGGTTACAAGGGTCTTGACATGATCCTTGGAAAATAGAAATCGGTTCTAAATCGATCCGGACTAGGCTATAGAACCAAGTCTCGACAAAGATCCTACTTTGCTGTACTGAACCAGTCCAGACCTAAAGTTCAGGCATGGGTACCCAAACTATGCCTGAATAAATAAACTGGATCAAATCAATTTTGGATCCCCAAGGACAAGATTCACATCATGCCAAACATTTATCGTGGCTTTAGTCCAGGGGGAGCCAAATTGAAGACAATATTTATTGTTAAATAAAATTCAATTCTTGATTGCAATTTGCTTGTTTGCTTGTTTATTTAATTTCTGCAATTTACCATGCTTAGACTTAGGAATGGTTAGTTTAAGGACCAAACCAACTTAACTGAAAATTGACAACATAGTATTGGGAGGAGGTGAGATGATAGTACGTTAGGGAAACCAATTCTAATAAGGTCAAGTATACTTGGTCTCTTTAGACTGGTGAAACTAGCCGAAGCTACCGATCCAAAACCCAAGCTAGTAGAGGATGAAGTGGATTTTGGTTAAGGCTTAGGGAAAATGAAGAGTCATCAAGTGAAGAGACACCATGACTCTTCATTTTCCCTCCTTAATGTGGTATAAAGGAAATGAGAGAGGTGGCATGGGAGTTACTTTTCTTCCTTCTTCCACCAAGTCCACTCCTCTTCCTCCTCCTCCCTCCTTCTAGCCGAAACCCACAAGGGGATTTTCCCTTTGGAAAAGCTCCACAAGAAGGTCTCATCTTCAAGATCTAAGGGTTTTCCATAAGGCTACAAGGGATAGGGGTAGCCTAAGGTCAAAGAAGATCTTTCGGTTCTCTATATTCAAGGTGAAAAATCAAGATAACCCAAGGTAAGACTCCCTCACCTATGGTATGATAGTTCTCCTTGATGTTTATCATAATATGAAGTTTCGTTTGGGTTTTATGTTGAGAAAAACCATGAACTTGGCCCTATAACTTTCGACCACCATGCTTTTGGGTTCAAAAATGATGTTAAAAATCTCACTCGTGCTTTCTAATGTTTTCTCATGAGGAATAAAGAATAAAATAGGATTTGGAGAATTTTTGGAGTATCCTAAGACCCTCTAGGGTTTCGGCCACCACCATGATTCCATGGTTAGGGTTGGATCTAACCCTTCAAGTATGTATCTTGTATATCCTCATGATACAAGGGAGGTTGAGGGTGATTTATGTGAATTTTCACATGGCCTTGTAACCCTACAAGTTTCGGCCAAGATGGGTGTTGGGGCAAGGAGTTAGGGCTTACTTCATGTATGGGTTCAAATGTCTCCTATGGTATGATATGGATGGTGTTAGATGATTAATTGGAAATTTTACAAAGTGTTCCATGTACCCATGGCCCTTGCAAGTTTCGGCCAACCCCAAGAAGTAGGGCTAGGAGTTAGGGTTAACCCTAATCATGAGCCCTAATAGCTTCCTATGGCCTTATAGGTAATGTATGGTCTTTCCTTTTTCTTATGCTATCTTATGTGTCACTTGAATGATAGAACCCCTTACTTACAAGTTTCGGCCAAGCAACTTGATTGGGGTTTAGGTGGAGTTAGGGTTTCAAGAATGATTGTTTATGGCTTATTATGATGTATACATATATAGGTTCAAGCATGTGGTAGAAATTATGTTACCTATAACCCTAACCTTAAGTGTTATGTTCATGTTTGGTATGTTATGTTAGATGCCATGCTTAGTAGGGTTGTTCATGAATGTCTTATGTTCTATGCCATGCACTTAGATAGCACGTAGCATGTTTATAGGAGTCCTACCCATGTATGCTTGTGGTGGATACTATGCTTATGTATGCAATGCAATGGTTACCTTATGTATCATGATTATGCAAGCACTATGAACAAGAATGATGTTTTATGTAAGCATGACATGTTTTATGAATGAAGATAATGCTTATGCCATTAAGGCATAATGATGCCATGCATTAAGTATGAACGATGAAAGGTCAAGTATGCTTTATGTCATGCTTCATGTAACAAGGTGATGTTATGATTGAATATGCTATGAATGCCCTATGAATGATGAAGCATGTGAAGTTATTTTACTTTATGAATGGGCTTGTACCGGACCGAAGTATGGGTCCAAGGGATGGGCACCTTAAGAATGCCCCGGTTCTGGACTACCGACTATGCTGTCCACGGTTCTGGGACTACCGAAGCTTTCCAACAGGGAAGGGCACCTTATGAACGCCCCGGTTCTAGACTACCGACTATGCTATCCACGGTTCTGGGACTACCATAGTTGTCCTTACCCTAGTAGGTCGAGACTAGCTACCTCGTATTTACTTAGGGATGTGCGCACATGATATATGTATGTGGTACAAGCCGGGGACCCCAATGATGTTATGACTATGTTTAAGTATTAAAAGTATGAATTTAAAAATTAAGCATCCTTATGTATATGCATTTGACTCATGCATTGATTCATGTTATGCATTATGTCATGAGGAAAAAATATGTCATGTTTACGTTTGATGTGAAAAATTATGCCCTGATAGAAAAGGTTTTATGCTTAGAATTTATGTTAAAAGAATTATGCCATGATAGAAATGGTTTATGCTTATGTTTCATGTTTATTTCTATGCCACATATCATGCCATGCTAAGTAGGGTTTATGTTATATTTATGCCATGTAACATGTCATGATAAGTACGTTCTATGTTTGTATTTATGTCATGTATCATGTCATGCTAAGTATGTTTTATGTTTATATAAGTTATGCTAATGTTTTGTGTGCATATGTTTATGTGACGAATGGCTTTAGTGAGTAGGAAAGGGTCTTACTAAGCCTATGTGCTTATAGTCTTATTTTCCTCATACCGTAGATCAGGCAATAGGACAATAAGGAAGCGGCAGGAGGGGCAAGAACGTGTGTGTGGTAGTGACTTGGCCAATGAAAGATATACCTACAAGTCTTATGCTAAACCTAGGATAGTGTTGTCAAGAACAATTTACACTTGCTACTTATGTGCTTAATGGATGACTTATGTGATCTTATGACATGATGTTAAGTATGATGTTAATATGCCAAGTTTCCATGCCACTATGTTAGAAAGGCTAGTTAGGTGCATGTATGTGTAGGTTTAAATTATTCCGCTACATTACAATGTTCACATGCCCCTATGTACATTAACGTAACGCCGCTTTACGAAAGAAAAAAAAAGTGGGCGTTACAGGTTGGTATCAGAGCAGTTTGCCATCTCACTACACACACATCAAGCCTTCCTCCTGCGGCTTCCAAGTAAGTACCTCTATGCATATCTTATGTTCTCTTGTGATTCTAGAATATGCAAGTATGGATGATACCTATGATTTTAGTACATGCAAGTACGAACGATGTTTATGATGAATAGTACTTTAGGATATGTAACTATGAACGACATTTTCTTTATGAAGCAAATACTTTAGAGTTTATATAGGGGTAGGAAAAAAAACTAGTTTAGTAACTACTAAAGTAAAGGAAACCGATTTTTTTTCTTACCTTGTGTGCTTCTCTCTATGTATATTTGTGAATTGGAAAAAAAACTAGTTCTGTACTGGTTTTGTCAGTTCTGTACTGGTTTTGTCAGTTCTGTACTGACTATGTTGTTTTTTTTTTCAATTCCAGATGTTGCATGAGATCGGCACCACGAGTCGTTACCATGGGCGGAGTCGTGAGCTGATGGAGCAAATAGAAGAGGTGGAGTATAGTTCGGTCCTTGGGATCAAAGTCAATATGGGGAAGTTGGACCGACTATTCTGGAAACTCGAGCAGGAAGGGTTTCCAATCATGGATGACTATAGGATTGGAGCTCTGCTTCGTTCGTTGCCCAATCGTGCGAGAGAAGTTGCTTACCAGATCTGGGGGCAGCATCGATGTCGTATCTCATATACGGAATTATGTAGGCAACTTCTTCACCATGAGTTTCCGGAGGATCTGGGGGACTCGGAGGAAGATCTCGAGATGTATGAGGAGGACCCCGAGATGTACGAGGAGGATCCCAATATGCTCGAGATGTTTGAGGAAGACCCGATGATCGAGGAAGATCCCGAGATGCTTGAGGAAGATCCCGAGATGCTCGAGATGTTTGAGGAAGACCCCGGGATGTTGAGGAAGACCCCGAAATGGCCGAGGAGGTTCCCGAGATAGAGGAAGAGGATCCGATGGAAACGGTAGAAGATCCTGAGGCAGGCCAAGGGGAGATGAACGAGGGAGTGATAGTTACTGCTATGATATTTTTCATTATGGGCATGATGGCAACTCATCTATTTCATTGAGTACGATTAGTTTTTGTGAACCAATAAGGTCTAAGTTAGTCATAATACAATTAGTCATGAGTGTGACTCAACCTTATGTTCATAAACATGGTACAAATTGAGCACCATCATAATCTTAGTAATTAAAGTGAACCTGGTATTAACATAAGGTTATATAACCTGTCCATCAGATGAGTTAGCAATCATATAATATAATTATTATATGAAGCGAACGATAATAATATGAGAGTGGGTACGGAGATAGGATTTTTACAAATATAACTATACTAATTCCTTATCATATAAGTATGGACAAAATCTGGCTTTGCCTAAAAGCCAGATAGGGTGACTAGACCCACCTATGGTCTAGCTAGCCCGCAGCAAACGGCTGTGGTAAAGGCATCCTAAATCCGTTGATAGCTGTGGCTTCGCTAAAAAGCCAAATAGGGTGAGTAGGTCCACCATAGGCCTACCTAGTCCGTAGCAAACGGCTGCGGTAAGGACACATTAAATCCGTTGAGGGCTGGTCACTTGCCAAAAGTGAACATCGGGTGTGATGGAGGCTTTTTTGGGAGCGGAGAAGGAAAGGACAGATTTTCCTCGTAGTGTGCCAAACGTGCCAAATAAGCTGACAAATTCTGAATGATGAAGGGATGCTCAGTTGGAGAACTAAGGTGGATGCAAGGTTTAGTACAGATCCAAATGATTTTCTGTCAAACAATCTTCATTAGAAATAAAGGTTTTGCTCGAAATGCTATGAAGATGTGTTCGGGATGCTTACTACCTATGGAGAGTGCCAAGGAGAAGGAGTTGGTAGCATATGAGTCAGAATCCTTTTGCTATGACACCCTTGGATGGTGGATGATGTCTGAATTTAGCCTGCTATCTGATTCTTGGATTTAATTGCATTCCATCTGCTTTTGATCACTTTTATAATGCTATGCGTGGCTGTGATTTTGAAGTGCTTTACAGGAGAGGGAGAGAGGCTAATCTACATAGTTTGATAATGGCATCTAAAGGCTCAGCAGCAATTATTTAGAAGGACATAGGGTTTCTGAAAGCCTTGTATTGGTCACATGGTAGCAACTTATATTCGGAAACAGAGATTGATAAGAAGGCTGGCAATAACTGAGAAAGGTGCTTTTGAAAAACAAGAGTTGGAGCTAAAATCTGGAAGACATGGTCATGAATCAGAAATGAAACAGGTGAATTCTGACAAATGCTTTTGTGCTGCTGGTGATGCTAAAAAAGATGTGCAGATTGCAAGTATTTTGGTGCCAAGCTGTTTGCATCTAAGTAAATTGCTTTACCTGATTAGTGGATCGGAGAGGAATGCAGAAGGGCATAATAACCTGAAGTTGAAAGACTCTCAGCTGGGGAGGCAGGAATTAGGTAATGAAACGGGAATAAATGCTGAAGGGCAGGTTTTGAGGCGTGCCAAACGTGCCAACCAACACTGCCTCATGTATCTGTGCGCTGACTACATGAGTTTTGTTGCACTAAAGCCTGATCATTTGTGCTGGAACTGAAGGATTCTCTCAAAAGTGCGTGCCAAGTGCGTGCCAAAGGTGTCAAAGGAGCCTCAGGCTGATATGCAGATTTCAGAGAGTTTCTGAAATTTTCAGAAATGGGTCTCAGGGTGCCAATCGTGCCAAGTGGAAATTATGTAGTAATGGGATAGTGCTCGGGCTTAGAGTTGTGGTTTCTGCTGGGTTAACTGCTGGTTGTTTAGAGAATCAAGTCGGCGGTTGAATTGCCTCAATGTGAATCCTGGAATGATTAGCAGATTCAGTATGCAGCAGTCTGATAAAGAAGTTTCGACTTGACAATCATATGAAATCCCAAGCCAACTTCAGAGAGGCTTAACTTTTTACTCCGGATGAATTACGGGGCCCATGACCTATCAAATTGTAGATAATTCAGAGATCTAAAAGTCACATTTAGGGCCGAAGCCATAACAATGAAGTCTAATGTCTCAAAAAGGGCTCCGAATGACAATGGCAAACTTCAAAAGGTCATAACTTTTTGCTGGGAACTCGAAATCGAGCTCTGTCTGTTGGCACGGTCTCAGAATTTCGAGCTCTATGTTTCTTATAGAGGGGGTTTAACCCCCCCCCCCCCCCCCCCCGTAACCGCCACCGTTGGGGCCAAATTCTAACGTTTTGACCCCCTTTCGGAGACCCCAAAGATTTTTCAGATTTTCAGATTTTCATAATTTCCATATTTCATCATAGTAACATAACCAAGTGCAGTTTGGAAAAGGAATTATCTTCGGAAAATCAAGGTATTGCGCTGAATTCTCAGAAGATAGGGAAACAATTTTGGTGGATGGTGGAGTTTCTAAAGGCTGTGAGATTTAGCCAGTAATCATGGGTCTGTGCCAGTAGCTGATTGAGACAGTTGTGCCATGGCAGCTGTGATTGTGGTTCATATTTGTGTTGATAGCAGGCTGAAAATTTAGGAAATATGCTGATTTAGGGCTTGACTAGTGGATAGTGGTGTCCAAGATTATCAGAAAACTGCATGGTAAGCTGCGTGTGCTCCTTTGGCTTGGTGTGTGGGCTCCCAGATTATCAGAAAAGAATGCAAACTGGGGAAGCAGGCTTCGAAGCTGATTTGATCATTTGGCCCAGCTGGACTTTCCTTGGGTCTGGGCGAGCAGATGTCAGCTGCTGAAATTCGCAAAAGTCACAACTGCAGGGAAACACACAGTGGTTCTGGGCAGCATGTATCTGAAGATGGCGTGCCGGAATTGCAGTTTTGTACCAAAACAGCTGATCAAGGAGTTGATATGCCAAGAAGCTGCAGACAGGCCAGGAAGAACTGAAGTCTTTGTAGAACTTGGATTTCTGATTGCTGTTTGGACCCCTGCCTGCTGAAACTTGGTGGAGATAATGAAACACTTGTTGCTGCTTTTGATATTTAAATGGTGGAGTCACGACAGGGGGTTGGCAGAAATAATCAGGTGGGGTTTTGATGTGCCAAACGTGCCAAATACAGTAATGAAAATTTTTGTATGGCCTGCTTGTGAGAGTATCGTGGTGTGGTTGTTATGTGGAAATGAGAAAGGAAAAGATCAGAGGCGCCAAATGACAATTGCTTGGAGGAACAAATCAGTAAAAGATTTATACAGTAATTTGGAGTAGTGTCCTGGCTATAATATGAGAAGGCTTGAGGAGGTGTCAACTTTGTTTTTCTGGTTTTGGTTTGCTGCGGGCAAGGATGTGGCCGAAAAATAAAAAGGGAAACAAATGGATATTATGTCTTTGTTTACAGAAGGTGGCATCAATTACAATTGAGGTTTTGCTTCATGTGCAGAATGGTTTTCAAGGCCTGATCTCAACACACCAGGTTTGCTAGGCACCAAACACAGATCTATTGATTGTGGTCTGAAATATATTGTCTGAATTTTAACTTGCAAAGTGCCAGCTTTGGTTGGGGTGCCATGAATTCGCTGAACAGGCCAAGAAGATCTGAAACTGCTTGAGCATTTGGAGGTTGATTGCTGATAGCTGAGTTATTGTAACATTCTACTACGGTCTGGCGGAAAGCTACTGCTTTAAATCCGTTGGAGTTGATTCTAACACTACTTTTGAATTAACAAAACCGGCTGATAAGTGTATAGATTCATATAGACAGCCGGTAGTTATAGTTTTCTTGGCTTTACTTGTAAATCATTTTGGATCACTGTAATTCTATATTAGAAGGCTAGGATTAGTCCCCCTTCTAATATGGATTTTCTTTTCTGGAATAAAATTTTCCTTTTATCGAAAAAAAAAGTATGGACAAAATCCACCAAAATGTATCAAGACCTGATGAAGAAATTTTGGTGGTCCGGTATAAAGAGAGATGTGGCTCGGCATGTTAGTACTTGTCTGACCTGCCAACGAGTGAAAGCAGAACACTAGCGACCCGGAGGATCTCTGCAGCCACTCCCAATTCCGGAACGGAAATGGGAAGATATCTCTATGGATTTCGTTTCAGGACTCCCTAAGACTACGAATGGATATGATGCAATATGGGTAATAGTGAACAGGTTGACGAAGTCTGGTCACTTCTTAGCTATCAAGATGACTTATTCGATTGAGCAACTGGCTCAATTATATGCTAAGGAGATAATCAGACTTCATGGAGTTCCCAAGACCATCATCTCTGATAGGGATGGTCGCTTTACCTCACATGTTTGGGAATGCATCAGGAAGTCTCTCGGCACTAAACTAAGGTTCAGTACCTCTTTTCACCCTCAGACTGACGGGCAAACTGAACGAGTAAATCAAGTACTGGAGGATATGTTGAGAGCTTGTGCTCTGGATTTCAAAGGAAATTGGTGTCGATATCTATGTTTAGCGGAATTTGCATACAATAATAGCTACCAAGCTACTATCGGAATGGCACCCTATGAAGCCTTGTACGGGAGGAAATGGAGGTCTCCCATCTGTTGGTACGAAAGTGGTGAAAAAAAAAAAGAAATGGGACTCAAGATGGATCTTATCGACGACACCGCCAGAGCTATACAGAACATTCGACAACGGATTGACGATGCTCAGAGTCGGCAGAAGAATTATGCGGATGTTCGGCGTAGGCCACTGGAATTTGAGGTTGGAGATTTGGTATTCCTTAAGGTGGCTCATATGAAAGGGTAACGAGATTTGGAAAGAAAGGAAAACTAAGTCCGCGTTACGTGGGGTCGTACCCGATTCTGAAAAGAATTGGCAAGGTGGCATATGAACTAGAGCTGCCTCAAGAGATGTCGGCTATCCATAACGTGTTCCATGTGTCGATGCTCAAGAAGTGTTAGTGATATGAGAGAAGTGTCCTAAGGCAATCGCCTTATGATTGTAAACATTTATTTTAATAAATGATAATTCACTATTTGAGTATACATGTGTGTGTATTTGATTGGGATCTTAAACTCATCTACTGAATGCCCGCAATACAATTCACAGCATAAGAGAATTTGTAATGGGATCACAACTAGTGATTATCTCTACATGTGCAATTGTGAAGTATTGAAAATATCCCTAGTCGATGAATTGATAAAAACGGACACTATCAATTCTGTTGAGACTAGCATGGGTTATTCTCTAATCAGCTGATTCTCACTAGCTGGTGACATTGGGATGTCCGGAGATAAACATGGATGCTAGTTAAGGGAACTAGTTCATTGGAGTGACTAGCTGTAAAACTTCATATGGTAATCTACATAGATATGTGAATGAAGTTCTTACTGCAGCTTAAGTGCGATGTTCCTTTGACTTGCGGTGTTCAAGTCATCTTGGTCATGGAGACTTATACTTTAACATCTTAAGCAAGCATCTCCAAGGAGGTGTGGACCCAGGATGATTGGGTATAAGCCGAAGTGCCCGAAGATGTTTGAACAGCCTACAAAGGATTCACCACTCTTTGCGAGGAGATGTATACCCAGGCCTATCGTCGAATTGTTACTCAAAGCCTCTGGCCAGAGCATGTCATGTATAGAGTGCGAGTCTCTAAAATACATGAGAGTAATTAGAAATCCAAAAGACGAGAAAGACACTACTTGGGCTAGGTGTGACGTAGTCAGTCTAGTGGGGACTGACACAAACAGACCATGTCCTGAACTAAGTGGGTATAAGATGGTGAAGAGAATGGGGTACGATTCATTAAAGCTGCTGAAAGGTTTCAGAATTTCTTCTGAGGTCAACCGTTGATCTTTCGATTAATTGGGGGTCATGATGTACTACTAGGTGCCACTCATGATCGTTCTATAATTAGTTGATTATAGACGGCCAACATAAATCGAAAGCCTATTTAGTCACACGCACTACGAGTAATCCGAGGGATTTAAAACGAGTTGAAAATTGAATTTTCCAATCAAGAGAAATATGTCGAATCAGAATTAATCAGAGGCGCAATGGAAGCTTAAAATGGCTAAGTCTTTTGAAGGCTTATCGGGCGAATTAAATGAGTTTAATTCGCGATCAATTCGGCTCGGTTTGGCCGGCCAAAGAGGGTGCCAACCCTCCTTGGTTTGGCCAGCCACAAGAATGGGGAGAAACCAATTTATTTGGTTTAATTAATAAAATAAATTTAGCGCGATTTGTTTTATAAATTATGGATAAATAAATTTGTATAAAGAAATTTATATAAATAAATTTATAGAAATTTATTCTTTTTTATGGAAATTAAAATGATCCATGGAATGGATTATTTTAATTTTATAAAATCAATTATGAATTAATTTTTCCATAAAAAGAAAATTTATAAATTTCTTGTAAAATTTATTCCATAATAAAAGGAGAGATATATTTGTTTTATTATAAAGTTAGTTATAATAAAACTTGGCTTAAACGGAATAATTAATAAGAGAATTTATAGGATAAATTTCTTATAAAAATTCCGTTAAAGGGGAGACTTAGCAAGGGAGAGGCTACTATATAAAGGAACCAAGGCTAGGCTTTAATTCCTTAAGCAATAGAGTAATCAAGAGATTAACTCTCTCCCTCTCTCTCTCTAACTCTCTCTCTCTCTAGGGTCGGAGCCCTTCTCTCTCTAGGGCCGGCTCTCTCTCCTCCCCTAGGGTCAACGCACATCCCAAGGGTGGCCGTGAGTTTCTTCCACCAAGTTCGTGCAGAAGAAGAAGAAGAAGCGGATCGCGACTCCTTCCTTCCTTTCCCGGAATTTTGATTCCGTTAACTTGGTGGTTAGTTTCCTTTCTTCTCTCTTGATCTTCTAGTTGTGTCTTCGGAGAATCTAGTAGTTCTCATCGGCACAAAACTCGTGGCTTTGCGAAGTCATCCCGAAGAGAACTCGGCGTGGACGCGAATAGAGGCGGAGCTTCCAAGGGACGCTACGGTTGGATCTCGTCCCTTACTTCGAGTTACGAGAGGTACAAAGTAAATTAGTTTACTTTTCCGCAAAGTTTTAATTTATGATTATGTCCACACATCATAAGGTTGCATGCTAGATACGTGGTTAAAATAATTTAGGAAATTATTTTATGCTAATTCTTCCGCTGCACGTAAAAGTTTAAAATTTTACGAACCCGTATCCTTGTCAACATGCACCCGGTCCCAACAGTGGTATCAGAGCTGGTTAGTGTTCGACATAATCATATAATTGTTTTGTGGAAAACTTTGTCATAATCACAATTTTGGAAAAAAAATTTCAATTATGGAAACTTTCCAATTATAATAAATTTTAGATTTAGGATTTCAAAGTTTGGAAATCTTCATGAAATTTCGCAAACGTTTGAAATATCCTAGTTCTGAAATTTTATGATAATTGTGAAAACTTCCCATCTTTGGAAACTTTCCAATTTTGGAAATTTTTCTATTTTAGAAATTTTCCAATTTTAGAAATATGTAAGTTTTCTTTGTACCAGAAACTTACAAATATTCTGAAAACCTATTATGAAATCTCGCAATTTTAGGCACTTTCTTTCAAGAAAGTCTAGACAAATTTATGGACAATTAATTGACAATTAAATTTGAATTGGTTTTTTAAATTGTCAACAAAATTTTTTATTTTGGATTGAGCCTCGGGGAGCCGTCCAATTTAAAGTTAGTTGTTGTAATTTAATTTCCCAATTTTAAATGAAATTGTCATGTTTAATTTGGTTACGCTTCCGAAGCAGACCAAATTGGATTTACGACAAATTACTTTTCTTTGGGTATCTGAGCCTCGGGGAGCCACCCTTAGAAAACAATTTGTTCTAATTAATTAAATCCATGAATCAAATATGATTTAAGAGGTGATGCTCTTACATATTATTGTCTCCAAAATTAATTAGGAAAATGGTTTCCTATAGAGTTTTCTTAAATGAGATTTTCATGAAAATAATATGTGGTTGAATTAAGGGAATCTCTCTCTTAATTTAATAAGATTTGATTTAGAGAAATCAAAGTCTTAAAATATATTATTTCTGAAATTGATTATGACAATTTAGGAAATAGTTTCCAAAAACAATTCCTTTAATAAAGTATGAAATTAGAATTAGGAAATCCGGTTCCTAATTCAGTCAATGAGACTTGATAAATTAAGTCACATACATACTTTATTAAGGAAATCGTTAGTCATGACATAATGTCATGAATGTGCTTAGAAAAGAAAGGATGAGACCCAAAACCCCTTACAAAATATTAAGGCCAACACCTTCCATTAATATGGTTAGAATCGGAGTTTTGTTTCTCGTTTGGGTTGATGGACACATCCATGCCCGGCTTGAACCTCAACATATTCAAACCATGGAATTAGTTTATGAATAATATAGTAGGAGTCAGAGGTCAATCCTTAGTTTTGGTTGTTGGACACATCCAAGCCTGACTAAATGGTTGAATGAGCTCCAACCATATTAAAACTATTTCTTGATTAATGGGTCAGCCTTAAGCTTGGAGCATCGATTTGTTGTGCCACAGCCAAGGTCGATGTAAAGAGAGGTGCAGTTGGATGCTATGTACATTGTTACATACTTGTTAATGAGTTAACAACCCAATGATTTATGCAAACATTCAATTAGTTGATAGCATAAAGTGATAGTTACATATATGTGATGTGTAATCGGTATAATTACCTACCTTCATAGCTAAGAATAACTTGATGGCCACAGCCATGGTTGTTTTTATCTATGGTTGGATATCAACCTATTTGGAGATGCTCCTACAATCTCTCGAATTGATAAAAAGGGTTATTCAATTTGAAAAATAAATAGGATTTTAATTAATGTATATTGATACATTCTTTATCATTCTTCTCACATAAGCTCAATTTGTATTTCTAGGTTAATCACTCGATCATGTCTTCTCTAAATTTGCGTACCATCTTGGACACCAACAAACTGACTGGGCCGAACTTCATGGACTGGCTTCGAAACCTGAGGATAGTCCTCAAGGCAGAGAAGCTTGCTTATGTCATTGAAGATCAACTTCCCAACCGTCCACCAGAGGGTGCAACTCCAGAACAGTTAGTGGCCTATCAGAAACATGTGACTGATTCTGAACTTGCGAGTTGCATTATGCTAGCCTCTATGGTACCTGAGCTGCAAAAGCAGCATGAGCATATGGATGCTTATACCATCATCTTCCATCTTCATGAGTTGTTTGAAGAGTAGGCGAGATCCGAAAGGTTCGAAGTCTCCAGACTCCTCTTCACCACTAAGATGCAAGAAGGCACTTCTGCCTCGCAGTTTGTGTTAAAGATGTTGGGGTACATTGAGCGACTGAGCACACTCGGTTTTGCAATGGATCATGAACTAAGTATTGACTTAATTCTGAATTGTTTGCCCAAAAGTTATTCACAATTTGTGATGAACTATCGGATGAACAAACTAGAGACCACCATTCCTGAGTTGCTCAACCTGCTGAAGACTGTAGAGCCTTCTGTAAAGCCGAATCAAAAGACGGTACTGTTAGTTGGTTCCTCGAAGAAAGGTTCTAAGAGGAAGGCCAAAGAACAGAATCAAGGAAAGAAGAAAAAGGCCAAAAAGACTGAAAAGAAACCAAAAGGCACTTGTCATCATTGTGGCAAGGAGGGTCACTGGCGAAGAAACTGCAAGATTTATCTTGAGTCCTTGAAGAATAAGGCATCCGATGCCCCATCCTCTTCAGGTATCTTCGTTATTGAATGTCACTCTATTTCCTCAAATACCTGGGTACTTGATACTGGGTGTAGCTCACATATATGTAATGACATACAGGGGCTAAGAAATAGAAGAAGACTCATCAAAGGAGAAGCGAATATGCGAGTTGGAAATGGAGCAAAGATTGCTGCTGTTGCCATCGGAACATATTTGCTAAAGCTCCCCACTGGACGTGTCTTAGAATTGAATAATTGTTATTTTGTTCCTTCGTTAATAAAGAACATTGTATCTATTTCATGTTTGAATGAAAAGGGTTATCATTTAACTTTTAGTAACAATTGTTGTTACATAACTTTAAATGGCGTTCTTTATGGGAATGGAACTTTATGCAATGGTATCTACACGTTAGATTTATCCAGTGACATTTTCAATATCGAAGTTAGCAACAAACGTGCTCGAATAGATAATCGAATAGACTCCTACACTTGGCATTGCCGTCTTGGCCATATAAGTAAGAAACGCATGACCGAATTACACCGATGTGGAATTTTGGAATCATTTGAACCCGGTTCATTTGATACATGCGAATCATGCTTAAAAGGCAAGATGACCAAATTACCCTTTTCCGGAAAAGGTAATCCAGTGGGAGAGTTGCTTGGTCTAATACATACTGATGTATGTGGACCAATGTCAACTCTTGCACAAGGAGGCTATAGCTACTTCATCACCTTTATCGATGATCACTCACGATTCGGGTATGTGTTCTTGATGAAACACAAATCTGAAGCCTTTGAGAAATTCAAAGAGTTCAGAAATGAAGTAGAGAAACAGCTTGGCAAAAGTATTAAGATACTTCGATCCGATCGGGATGGTGAATACTTGAGTCAAGAGTTTCAAGATTATCTCAGGGACAATGGGATATTGTCCCAATGGACTCCGCCATATACACCACAGCATAATGGTGTATCTGAGAGGCGCAACCAAACCTTGATGGACATGGTTAGGTCTATGATGAATCATGCAACTCTTCCAAAATTCTTTTGGGGCTATGCACTTAAGACAGCTGTTTACTTGCTAAACAGAGTCCCGACCAAGGTAGTCTCCACTACTCCATATAAGACATGGAATAGTAAGAAACCCCACTTAACTCACCTTAAGATATGGGGTTGTCCGGCTTATGTGAAGCGGACTGTATCAGACAAATTGGATGCTAAGTCTGATAAATGTCTATTTATTGGATACCCGAAGGAAACGAAGGGTTACCAATTCTATCATCCCTTGGAACAAAAGGTGTTTGTTTCAAGGCATGCTGTATTTCTGGAAAAAGAATTTCTTTACAAGAAAACAGTGGGAGTGGCATTGAACTTGATGAAGTTCAAGAAACTCAATAGACATTACAGAAACACCTAGTCTAGACCCCAACCAATACCTCATAATGATGAGCTATCAGTTGAATCTAAAACAACACCACCTCTTCGTAGGTCTGATAGGACATGCAATATTCCAGAGAGATACGGATTTCTCATAAGTGAATCGAACGACGTGTTACTCATAAGCGATGACGAACCTATCAGTTATGAAGATGTTCTAAAAATTCAGAAAGGGACAAATGGCTTGAAGCCATGAAGTCGGAAATGGATTCCATGTACGAAAATCAAGTATGGGACTTGGTTAACCCACCTGGAGGGATTAAGCCCATAGGGTGCAATGGGTTTTCAAGAAGAAAACCGACATGGAAGGTA